>JAADXZ010000466.1:0-20835 GCA_023338055.1 Phytopythium mirpurense | reverse complement strand
CCAGGCGCTGGACCGCGTCCAGAGCAGGTTCCCGACGGCGCCGCTCTACGGCGTCGGCTTCTCGGCCGGCTCGGGGCTGCTGTGCTCGTACCTTGGCGAGACGGGGGACGACTCGCGTCTGCGCGCTGGCGTCCTCATCTCACCAGGGTACAATGCGCTCGACTTGTTCTGCCACGGCCGCATCCACCCGTGGTACAACTACCTCATGACGTACAGCCTCAAGCAGTTCCTGCAGCGCCACGAGCGCGAGCTGAAGGACGTCGTTGACATCGGGGAGGCCATGAAAGCGACCAGTATCGAGCAGTTCGACGAGCGCGTCTTCATGGCCATGCACGGCTACGACGACTTGGAGGCGTACTGGGCGCGCAACAACCCGATGCGCGACGTCGACAACCTCAAGCGGCCATTCCTGTGCCTGAACGCGCTGGACGACCCCATCTGCACGCGCGAGACGATCCCACACGCCGCCTTCCTCGACAACCCGACCAGCATGCTCGTCGAGACGGGCGCTGGCAGCCACTGCGCCTTCTACGAGGGCCATCTGCGGCTCAAGTCGTGGGCGAATGACTTTGCCATCGAGTACCTCGACCACTTGCGCGAGTTCGAGGCCACCAAGTGCTGCGCTGACGACCAAAAGACGGACGGTGTGGCGCTGCCTACTGCCGGATAGATCGTGTGCTTCAGTAGACTTTGAGCGGTCGCTGTACACACACACACACTTCATCGCTGTGGTATCAGGCCACTGCACGCTCTGTATGACCATCCTTTGCCATCGTCAGTAACATTAATAATTCGATTGGAAGCAACCTCGTGATAGGTACTTACAACGCGCTGTCTCCCTCCGCTGGGCCGTGGCGGCAGCCTATACCTCGCGAGCCTGCTCGAGCTCGCTCTTGTGGCGCTTCTCCATGCGCCGCATCTCATCCTCACACTCGCTAAGCTTCTCGCGCAGCTCCGTGATGGTCGAGCGGAGCCCGTCGACCTCGTCGGCGTGCTGCCGCTCACGCTTTTTCCGCGCTGACGGCAAGTCTTCCGGCTGCCGGTGCTGACGCGCCGCCATCGCCTGGTAGTGCGCACGGATCTGCTGCAGTTGGTCGCGCATCTCGTTGCCGATTTCGGCGCGGATCTGGACCTCCAGCTGCAGCTTCTCGGCCTTCAGTTCGGATAGCTGGAGCCGTAGCTCCTCGTTCTCGAGCTCCATCTTGGCCTGCCGCACAATCCGAATCAACATCAGCCCCTTTGAGCATAACATGGTGCCTTATAAGCTCAGATTTCGTACCCATTTCAGCTCGCGCTCTTCGAATGCGCGTTGCGACTCCATCGGAGACGTCGCCACGGTGTTCATCTCCGCTTTGATCGCTGGCGTATGGCTTGCTTGTGGTCTTCGTGCTGATGAATCCTTACCGTCAGTCGATGGCTGAGCAGCGGCGGGGAATGGACGACTCACAGACGACGAGGGCGCGGCCGACTGAGGCATCTCACCCGAGTCCGACTCTGCGATGGACACCCGCTTGCGCTTCCGAAGGCGCCCGTTCTGGTCGTACGAGACGCCAGCGATGGATTTCTGCGATAGTGACGGGCGCGAGCGCACGTGGACGAGTTCGCGAGCGACCGCACTGTACTTGAGCGTGCGCAGAGTCTCGTCGAACTCGTGTCCGGACGGGTTGACAGCGACGATCATGACGAGCGGACCGTACTTGCGGCCAATCAAGTTCTCCTGGAAGAGCTGTCACTCCATGACACGCAGCCACACGGTCACTCAGCTGCGTATCAAGAGCTCGAGAGAGCGAAAGAGCGTACCCGAGTGAGCTTCGACTCGCGGAATGGCACCATCTTCTGCAGGTTGGGCGGGTGCTGCTGGTTCCACCGCAGCGTCTCGAGGCAGCGCATGAGGTTCATCAGAGAGCCGTTGATCTTGCTCGCTTCTTGGATGCGCAGCCCCTTTGCGCCCGTCTTGGCACTGCGCTCTGAGCCAGCCAAGTCGACGATCGACACCTTCGTTGAAACAGAATGCAGAGGCGCTGGCTGGTTAGCGAAAGTCCGGGAATTGACGATCGGAGGGAAGGAGCAGCGCGCACCTTGCTTCGGACAGCTAGCCGGCCCCGCGTCTTCTGGTAGAAGTGGAAGGTGAACACACAGTGACTGCGGCTCGAGTCCGAGTTACTCTTGGTCTCCGCCACCTATTGAGCACGTTGTTGAGTTACATATCGCAGTGTCAATCGGCGAACTTGGTGCTGTCCTCCGTCGAGCCGCCATCCATGCGTACCTGCTTGTTCTTCTTGCCCATGGCCAGTACCTCCTCGCCCTCCGCGACCGACGCGATCTCTCGCTCGGTCGCGCCCTTGACCTGTATCTTCCCGTCGCAGTCCTGCAGTCGCAGCGGGTGTCGCTTGCGGTGCGGCAGCGGGATGAGGTCGTACACGTTCTCATTGTAGATCTCGAGGTACGAGGCGGTGACCTTAGCGACCGGCGGCGCGTCCGTCTCCTTCCTCCTCGCCAGTTCGCTGAAAATGTAGCGTAGCGCGCGCGGCAACACGCCCGGCGCATCCTCCGAGCCCGTGATGGTGTACGTCTTGCCCGAGTTGGTGACGCCGTAGGCGAACACGAGCCCGCTCTTGCCCTCGAGCGCGGCGGCCAGCACGGGCCGCGTGGTCTCCTGGAAGAGCTCCTGCTGCTGCGTGTCCGGCCGGAAGATGCGCGAGAAGCGGAAGGACGTGGCTGTTCCCGTCGACCGGTACGCCTGCGACGTCTTGGGCGGCTGCGCCAGCATCGCCGTGTCCGACAGCACGCGGAAGCACTCGTCGCCGTTGCTGCCGCTATCGCTGCGTCTCCGCGCCACGCTCTGCTCCTGCGCAGCTTGCGGCGTGTCCTCCAGCGGCCGAATGCGGATCATAATCTGTCCGTGTCATTCCCCCACAGCGTCCGTCACCACACTATGAACGAACGACAGGGCGTGCGCCAGATACGTGTACATCAACAACGAGAGTCGCGGACCTGCACTTTGTGCACCGGGTCGACCTCGCTGCTCTCGAGCGCGGTGCTGTAGCTGAGCTTGCGCGCGATGGCGAGGTCTGCGGGCGTGAGCTCGCTGTACCGGCCGCTCGAGTTGCGCAGGCGGATGGCGCGCGCGATCTCCTCCTTGCTCGGCTTCTTGGACTGCGGCTCCTGCTTCAGCTGCGCGGCCGGCGCCGCCGCGAGCGCCACCGGCGAGGCCTCCGGCTCGTTCTCCTTGTCCGCCAGCATCTCGTGGCGGAGCGCGTGGCCTGCAGCAGTCGGTACACGTCGCTAAGGGGCCGCGCACGAGACACCTGAGCACGTGGACGCGCTTCGTATGTATCTGCTCGAGATGGGGAAGAGGGCGCAAAAATTCAAAAACAAGGTGCTAACTCCTAGGATGTAGCTCAAATGTTCCGGAGCGTGAGCTGGAAAGATTGGAAGGTACTGTACTTCAGTGATACTGATGTTATAAACAATTCAGCGTTAAATAACGGAAACAAGACACGACTTCGAGCCTCACAGGGGAGAAAGCGCCACGTTGTTCATTGAGGCACGCAGATCACTAGGACGATGCTCAAGACGCTGCCGCTACTCGTGCTGTTGCTGGCCGCGCTGTTGGCCGCGCTGGCGGCCGCGGACCCGCGCGAGGTCGAGAACGCCGAGTGCGTCCCATCCCTATCCCCTTCCCTTCTCGTTCCCTCTTGTTGCCACACCAGCGCGGGCTGTTGACGACCATCCATGTGAAGGTTCCAGGAGGAGTTTGGCGACGAGTTCGTGGGCGACGACGCCCGCTCCGTGGAAGCCGAGACGCGTATCGAGTTCGAGCTCGAGCATGCGCTCGGCGGGGGCGCGTTCGCTCCGCGCGGCAAGGTGGAGGTCATCGTGAGCGCGGCGTCGCCCAAGCCCAAGGTGGCCTTCTCGGCCGTGCCCTCGCTCTCGGGCGCGGAGGTCGCGCAGCTCGAGGTAGCGCGCTATTCGCGGCTTAGACCTCCAGTATAGCTGGTGATGTGCTAATGCATTTACCGGCGTGTGGCTTGAGTAGGACATGCTGCGCGCGAACGAGCTGTACACGGTGCGCGCCAAGGCCAACCCGGAGGACCCGGCGTCGCCCTACGTCATGACGTCCGTCCCGATGGTACGCGTGCGCGGATCTTTTATAGTGGAGCAGCTATACATGCACCTGAGGGGCGTCCGATCGCTGACTTTGTGTACCAACCACGCGCTGCTGTGTACTGTAGTGCATGCTGGCGGCGACCAAGCTGCGCGAGGACTTTTCGTTCCACCTGACGGACGACGGCAAGCTCCTGGCGATCGACTTTATGACGCCGGCTATCTCGCCGGCGGCGTGTGCCGAGTACCAAAAGGTGGCGTCCATGCCCTCCTCTTCCCTGCCAGTTGCGCTTGGGATCGTGCTAATCGAGAGATGCGGTCCATGGCAACGCAGCGTGGTCTGAGCAACGCGAAGCTCTCGCCGTTCGGGACGGCGCTCAAGGCTCAGGACGGACCGACGTACGTTGTCTCGTCGACTACGTTGTTGCTGCTGCTGCCTCTCGAGGGAAACAGGGCTGAGGAGACTTGTGGCTGCTTGTATTCATACCTGTAGTCCGCCCAAGAACGTCGTCGTCCGTCGCGACCGCGCGCCGCAGGGCGTCAAGCCCGTCAAGAGCGACGAGGAGGAGCCGCCCGCTGAGGAATCGCAGTCCTTCCTGCGCAAATACGTACGTCCGCGTCGCTGATACAGAGCTGCATCCCTCTGCTGGGCTGAGTCCATGCGAACTAACTCTCCCTCCGATCGTGGCGTGTCAATCTAGTGGTACGTCATCCTCCCAGTCGTCATCATGAGCATGCTCGGAGGAGGCGACAGCGGCGCGCCCGCGGCTGGTGGCGCCCCGGCCGGTGGCGCGGGCCCTCGTCGCCGATAAGCGCCCAATAGAAGCGTCGTCGCCCCTCGGACGCCGCCGGATCAATTCCACGCGGTCGGGAACGCTGTTGCCACGTGAGCCATGACGCTCTCTTCTCTGTATTCCCTCTCATATACCGAGACGTGCAGGCCACCTGCTCTGTCCACAAGCCTTCGCCACTCACACCATCAGCTCGCGCTCCTCGGGCCGCGTGCGACGCGAAGCGCCTGACGCCGGCGGCCACTGGTGCTGCGCGACCATATCGCCCCAGACTGTGTGGTCGCCCGTGGCCACGACGACCGCGACGGCGGATCCTTGCACCAGCTCGGTCGCCATGAGCAGGATGTTGCTGCTGGCCAACGGGTCTTCGCGTTGGTGCGCGGGCGGCGAGGCGGTCGCCACGCGCTTGCGCCCGCGCTGGCCTTGCTCCTCGTCGTCCTCTTCGCCTGCGCCCCCCGTGAGCACGGACTGGTCCACGACGCAGTCGTCCGAGCACTCGATGACGCGCATGTCGGCGCCCACGACGTCCCCAGCCGAGAGCTCCACCACATCGCCGTACACGAGGCTCATGGCGTCCATGCGCATCCGGCGAGTCCGCGGCTTGGCCTCAGGCCCCGCGATGCGGCGACGCACCGTCGACTCCCGCGGGAGCGCGGCGGTGAATGCGCGCATGGAGGGCGTGCGGAGCAGGCACGGCAGCAGGCAGCAGACCCACGAGGGGCAGCTGATGGGCGGCGTCACGCGGTTCGAGCCGTACAGCTCGCGCCGCGTCATGGCGGCCGCGCGGTCAAGGCCCGTGGACGGGTCCACGCCCACCTCCGCCACGAAGTCGGCCACGCTCACCGGCTCCTGGTAGTCCTGTCTCAATTCACAGCGCGTCGTTAGAGTGGCGGTGGGGAGGGGGGAGAAGGCGCGAACACGCCGTCGGCCTTGCCTTGGTCGCCTTCATTTCCTTAGCTTCTCGCTGGCCGTTTTGTGTGTCTTTTGTTTGTGTGGCGTCAGCGGTCTCAGATGGTTTTCTGATTCTGATTTGTGAGCTCAAACACAGATCTGAGTCGCTTCGACGTGCGGCCACAGATGCCGGTAGATCGGTCGGAATAGCATCGGGAAACAGGTCGACATTATGCTCATTACAGCCTCGTTAACCATTTTGCCTCCCTTCACCGTGCTGTCGAGGCGCTAGAGAGCGCAACATGCGTGAAGCGAAGCTAATGCGAGACCCGCGGTGCTATGGACTCGAGCTTGGTCACCTGCTGGAGACTCTACGCGATCCTTCCGATACTTCTACCGAGAATTAACTGCGAATCGGAGACCACACAATCGTTAGCATGAACCGCATCACAGAAATATAACTGCTCGATCAACACTGACCTTGTCGCCCGGATTGATGGTGAACTCAAAGCTTTCCGGTGCTTCGAAGACGAGCACAACGGTCGAGCCCAGCTGCGAGCATCGTACCAAGTCAGCAGTCATATCGTATCACATCACACACGCACACAACAATCTCCAAGCACCGCTCACCTTGAACTGCGCCATCTCTTCCCCACGAGCAGCTTCCGGAGACCCAGCGTACTCTTTCGAGAAGCACTTGCCGACGAGGGCGTCCTGATCCTTCGTGTTCGAGCGGAACTCGGGCTCCCGCGACAGCACAATGGACCCAACGTTCGTAGCGCCGACAGCAGTGAGCGAGAAGAAGCCGTGCTCCCACTCACCGAGCAGCGCGACGCGCTCGTTCTCGACGAACAGACTCGGGATCAGCCGAGCAGCGATCTTGTTGACGGGGAACAGGTTGCCAGGAAAGTGTCGGCGCTCCGAGACGCTCCAGTCCACCGGGGCGTGGATGCGGTGGTAGTCGCCGGGGGCAAGGTACAGCACGCAATGGTACATCTTCTTGCCCCGCTTCAGCTCGTCATGAGCCGACGAGAAGAACGACGGGACGCTGCCCAAGAACTCATCTAGCCGATAGCGAGCGCCCTTGACCTGCTCCAGCGTCGGAACAGACGAGGAGTTGTCGACGACGCCGATGGAGGCGACGGTGCCGTCCACAGGACTGGCAATGTGCCGCGGGTTGGAGTCAAACACCCGCGCTCCATCCTTCAGCGGCCGCGAAAAGAACTCGCCCAGGTTCGCGTACGACTCCAGCGGGTACCTGGACACAGGTGCGGCCGTCAGTGGTGATAAAAAGGCATTGAAATGAGCTCAACCAGCGCTTTGTTCGTGGAACCGACCTCATCTCGTCCAGCTTGCAGTCAAAGACCGCCGTCCACGCCTTGTACACGGGCTCGCGGAGCCAACCCGGCCTGAAAAGCAGAGCCAACAACACAGAAACGAGTTCAGGATAGAGCTCGATACCGTTCGACGATACTTCCAACATGTGGTCGAGCCACGTACAGCTCCTTGTCGTGCACTTCGCCCCACAGTCGGGAGGCCGCACGGTACGGGAAGAGCTTGAGCGACTGCAGCTGCCGTTCCGTAGCCATCGTCTCTTCGAACACAGTCTTCTCGCCCGGCAGGCGGCGCAGCGCCGGCGCCGGGTGCGCCTTGCGCTCCTCCTCCGTCGGGTTGTTGAGGTGGTGCCACTGCAGGAACCCGATGAGCGTGAAGCCCAGCGCGGCCGGGACCTTCCAGTCACGCGAGAAGAGACCGCCGCCGGTCTGCTCGGCTTCCTGTGCGGTCGTCTTGCCGGTCGAGGACGAAGCGAAGCGCCGACTGAGCTCGGTAGCGATCATCAAGCACAAGTCAGGGACATGGACGGAGTGCGCCCCGCTCTCACACACAAAAAGGGCCGGAGGGGCCTGGGTCTGGAGAATCCCGTAGTGGAGACACGCACCTGCTCCATCGCGAGCTCTTGAGCGCCGCAGGGGCTGCGCGCCGGCGCGGAATGGCCACCAACAAGCGCGCCGCCATCTCGATGATCAAGTGCTTCCTTGGGGAATGAGCTCCTGGATGATCCCACCTTTCCTTCCTGTGGCGGACGCGCGCGCCTCGTTTAACCGAATTTAGCGTGATTTTTCTGATAAAACAAGGGCGTATCCTACTTTAACGTTCGGATAAGGCTCGGCCGCCACGAATGGACAGCTCTTCCACCGCCGTCAGTCAGCAATTGAGAAGCCAACGAACGGCACGGGCAGCTTCTCCCCCATCGATTCCCGCACCTCTTGCGCCCGTTCTACGAGTGATTCCACACGCCATGGACTCCTGGGGTACGTCTATGGTCGTTGCCGACGGCTTCCGCCCTCTGCTGGCGTTGCTGCTGATGTGACAGTGGTCAAAGGGGCTGACACGTGACGCGTTCGACTCGTACCCATGCGTTTGTTTGACAGACGATGACGAGTTCGAAGTGCCTTCGTACGTCGCCTGCTGCTGCTGCTTCTACTGCGTTAACGTCCCTGCGATGCGAGTGCTAACGCCTGCAGTGGCAATGTCGTCTCAGGGTGACTGAACAGACCAAGGTAGTGACGAGCTGGGAGGACGAGGAGGAGGAAGACGAGGAGGTGGCGCCCACGCCCGCCGCCCCCGCCGCGAGCAACGCCCCGAAGGGCCCGCTCAAGCCCAAGCAGGTGTGCAGATCGCTGTCTATACGGACGCCAAGCTTTGGCTGACCTGTTGATGCTCTGCGCGGGTGCAGATCAAGAAGATGAAGCTCAAGGAGCAGGAGGAGAAGCAGCGGCTGGAGATCGCGTTGGCCAAGGCGCGGCTGGCGGAGCAGGCGAACGAGACGGAGGAGGAGCGCAAGGCGCGTGAGAAGCGCTCGATCGAGGAGGCGGACTTTGAGCTGGCCATCGACGCGTTCGCGGGCACGGTCAAGCCAGCGCCGGCCGCGACGGGCGAGGTCGAGTCGGCCATCACGGGTCTGCGCCTCATGTCCCTGGCCGACCACGAAAAGTTCGGCGAGACGGTGGCGAGCCGCCTGGCGACGTCCAACTCCAAGTATGCTCTCGAGTGCCTCAAGGTGGTGTTGACCAAGGGCTCGGTCAACCTGACGGCGGACGACATGAAGGACCTGACGACCATCATCAACGTGATCAAGAACGAGAAGATCGCGGCCGCCAAGCCCAAGGGCAAGAAGAAGAAGCAGACGGGCAAGCAGGGCTACGCCAACGTCGAGCGCCCCGCCGCGGGTGGCGCTGGCGGCAAGAACTTCGCCAATGAGGACGAGTACGGCTACGACGACTACGACGACTTCATGTAGACGCGCTGCTGCGATTGCTTGTCCACGCATCTTATGCGGCGGGTTAGATGAACGAAACACGCAGCGTGTCGTGCGCCAAGTGGCTCTGGCTTTGGCGTTCCCCTGCTGCGTGGGACCTTAGACAGAAGTCTTGACGACAGCAGCGATCACGGCGATGACGACCACGACGGGCAGCGCCTTGAGCAGGCGCCAGTGGAACCGCGTCAAGGGGTAGAGCGCGAGCCGCAGCAGCCGCATCTTGCCCGGAGAGTACGGCGGGTAGCGCGCCGGGATGTCCATGAGCCCGTTCTTGTACATGACCGTCTTCTTGTGCGAGAAGGCATCCACGCCGAAGCGACCGTGGTACGCGCCCATGCCCGAGCCGCCCACGCCGCCAAAGGGCACCTCCGAGTTGGACAGCTGCATCAGGCAGTCGTTCAGCATCATGCTGCCGGCCGACGTCTCGTGCACCACGCGCTCCTTGAGCGCGCTCGACGAGCTGAAGTGGTACAGCGCCAGCGGCTTCTCGTTTGACACAATGAACTTGATGGCCGCGCTCAGGTCGCCCGCCGGGTAGTAGTGGATAGGCAGCACCGGCCCAAAGATCTCGTCCGCCATGGCCGCCGACGCGTGGAAGGCGTCCGCGTCCGTCTTGAAGTTGAGCACGGTCGGCGCGATGTAGCGCTGCTTGTCGTCCGCCTCGCCGCCGCAGACGGCGAACGCCTTGTCCTTCTGCACCACCGCGTGGAGCCTGGCGAACATGCGCGCGTTCACCACGCGCGCGTAGCTGTCCGAGCGCTTGGGGTCGTCGCCAAACATCTTCCGGAGCTCCGCGAGCAGCTTCTCGACCAGCTTGTCACCCACGCGCGCGTCCACCAAGAGGTAGTCCGGGCGCACGCACGTCTGCCCCGCGTTGACGAACGCGCCCCACGCGATACGCTTGGCCGCCAGGTCCAGGTCCGCCGAGTCGTCGATGATGGCGGGCGACTTGCCGCCGAGCTCGAGCACCGTCGGCGTGAGGAACTCGGCCGCGGCGCGCGCCACGATCTTGCCCAAAAAGCTGCCGCCCGTGGCGAAGATGAGGTCGAAGCGCTCGCGCAGCATGGCCTTGGTCTCGTCCACGCCGCCGTAGACGTAGCGCACGTAGCGCTTGTCCACATGCTTGTCCAGCAGCGAGATGAGCGCGTTGTTCGTGTGCATGCACGTGTCCTCGCCCGGCAGGCGCAGCAGCACGCAGTTGCCGGCCGAGATGGCGGCCATGAGCGGCACGAGCAGCAGCTGCACCGGGTAGTTCCACGTGCCGATGACGCACACGACGCCGAGCGGCTCTCGGTGGATGTACGATAGGCCCGGCAGGTTGACCAGGTTGGTACCGCAGCGCTCGGGCTTGGTCCAGTCGCGCACATAGTCCAAGTGCTCCTGCACCTCGATCTGCGCGATGCCCAGCTCCATCGCGAACGCCTCGGACGGGTGCTTGTGCAGGTCGCGCCACATGGCCTCGCTCAGCTGCGCCTCGCCGTCCGTCACCACGCGCTGCACCTGCCGCAGCAGCGCGCGCCGCGTCGCCAGCTCCTTGGTCGCGCCCGTCGCGAAGCTCGCGCGCAGCGCCGCCACGTCCGCCGCAATGTCCTGCTTGCTCACGTCGGGCACCGACGCCGGCGCGTCTGCGCCCACAGCTCCGTACATGGCGTCTCCGTTCCTCGTACTCGTACTCGTCGCGGCGGCAGCAGCGGGTGTCTTGGTCGTGGCGTCCTCGGAAATGGCAACGTAGACTGGAGAGCCGCTCATTCTTCAAGGAAGGTCGGTCGCACGGATTAGTCCAGAAGTCCAGGAGTCTGGCGTAACCCAGGGTACGGTATTACGCGGAAAGTATCAGTTTACGTGGTGCGGTGCGGTTCCGACGAGAGGAAGAATTCGCGAATGAGACGTTGAATATCTACTGTAGCAGCACAGACTGCGCGTTGTGGTGACCCCCACGTCGGTGGTCTGAAGGGAGACACCGCGATGGCGCGGCGAACGACGTCGCTTCCAGTGCCATGCACATGCGACCCATACAACTCACGCAATCGCGTGGGTCGCGACGTTGCCATGATGGACGTCGAGATTGCGCCGCTTTTAGATTGCGTTAAACGCAGTATTTTAGCCAATAGCTGAGAATTCAGCGTCAAAAAATGAGTCAAGGGGAGGGATGACACCCTCATATCATTATTGAAACCCAATGCAAATGCCGATCGGGTAGTCGTGCCATCGATGGCATTGATTCGACCATTGTCTTGCGGCATCATCATCACAGCATCCACTTGAACTTCCCCTCGGCGACTCTCGCTACAGTAGTGTTGTATTGCATGATAACCGGAGCGCAATCGGCGCTGCCAACGACTTGCTTAGTACCGCAGCAGCGCTGGAGACGTATGGGCATTCGCCACAGCTCGCACGACGCCACGCCGGCGGAGAGGAGGTGCCTCGGCGTCTCGAGCTGCTGGATCTGAAGCCGAAGGGGTGAGCATGAGCTCAGTCGAGGCAAGCCAGTGCGCGATGTCTTCCTGTCGGTGCTGCCGAGCAAACTCCATCAGCTTGTCGACGTCCCGAGGCGTCTTGGTCCATCGACAGAGCCACTGCACGATGCAGAGCTGTCCGTGGGCAACCGCCTGCTCCAGCGGGTCGAAGAACGCGGCGACTACCACCCAGTCGAGGCGCCGTCGCCGCACAATCCACTGGACCATTGGGAGGTGTCCGCTTCGCACGGCTTGGACAATTGCCGTCGCCTCGCACGGCTCCTCGGGCTGGTTTGTATGGATCCATTCCGCTGCGTGGACATGTCCAGCGCCGACAGCCTTCGACAAGGCTCCTCGGGTGATGTTGCGCTCTATGAAAGCCGCCTGCAGCCAGCGCATGACGTGGAGGTGGCCATTGCAAGCCGCTCTACGCATGGCCTTGCGCGCGATCATCTTGCCAGCAACTGGTTGGCCGTCAGTAGATTTTGAGGCAGAGGCGGTAGTGAGGAGCTGGAGGAGCTGAAGATGGCCAGCGCCGGCCGCGTCTGGGATGCTCCAGCGCTCAGAGTAGTCGAGAAACCCATCGAGGAGTTGAACGACATGAGCGAGTGCGTCGATCGCTGGGCGCTCGCGGCACACGACGGCGACACAAGTGAGCATCGCGCGCGCCGTCGAAGTGGTCGAACAGAGGCGCTCTACCAGCAGCTTGTTGATCGACGGTCCAAGTCGACAAGTGGCACGCCACACCCTTGTCCGCGGCGGTCTGCAGTTCGGCCACGCATTGAGCCCTCAAGTCGAGATGATGGTGCGAGATGCACGACTAGACAATCAGCGCAGGAGACGTCCGCAATGGGTTCGCATGCGCAGAGGTCCACAAATACTGGCGTGATATACTTGTACTTCGAAGTATATTATATATCGCATTGGGATATCAGACCACGAATAGACACAGCGTGTCGGGCTCTGTCGCCCCCGCCCACTCGTTCTTCATACCATGGCTAAAGTAAAAATGGCTCGTCGACGAAGCAGTCTCCTCCGAGGAGTCCTGGAGTCTTCAGTCCACCATGAGCGCAGCGCTTGTGTTGGGCACCGAGTGGTCATGGATACAGACTGCGCTTCGGCCGTAGGTGCACCCTACTGAGCATAACCTTTCGTATTTTGTATACCGTACGTGCCACGTCAACATGGAAGCTCTGGATATCAGAGTACAAGCGGATTTTCACGTCTCCAATATCCAGCTCCAGCTCAACGCCCTGGAGCAGAATAGCTCCTCGCTTCACCGCTGAGTTACCACGCGACGGAGTGCTGGGCCATGAAGGCTTCCAAGACGGTCATTCCCCAAGATGCCACGAGCGCTCACACCAACAAGGGCTCCCATGGATGACCTCCCGGCCGAGCTTAATGCATACGTCGCGAGCTTCTTGACCGGCCACGACCTCTTCCGGCTCTCGCATGTCGACGCGCGCTGCTTCGCGCTTTATTCGAGCAGCAGCACGTGGCTTTCGCGCTTTGGTTGCTCAAAGCAGGCGTACATGCTGGGACGATCGGTGCTGTTTCAAGGACTCCCGACGCCTCGAGGACTCGACTCTAGGCTCCAGACACGTCGCCCAAGTGCTGACGAGGACAAGAAGCGATCGATGGCGATCATCCAGTGTCCACGAACGGGGGCGTCGTTCACGTCCTGTTTTGGACGGGAGACTCCCCACGCCTCGTTCGCTCTTGAAGTGTGGTTCGCACTGCTCGGAGGCAGCGAGTGCGATGGCGAGGCGCACGTGCTGGGTGGTGTGCTGGTCGGCGGGCAGTCCAACGAGATCCGTAGCACCAACTGGACCAACTTTCATCAACCGTTCGTGGTCGTGGACGCAGCTCGCAATCTATACTGCAACCTGGAAGACCACAAGCGCGCACAGGAGCCTATCGCCTCGGGCTTGGAGCTCAATCGGTGGTACCACCTTGTCATCGGCGTCGAAGGCGGCGGCTCCGACGGCATCGAGAGTGTCTACCTCAATGCGCAGCTTCTCCGAACGTCTCGTGGATCGCAGCAGCATCGATCGTGGGAGAAGTTGACCCAGGTCCAGGTGGGCACGGGCTTCGTCTCCACGCTGCAATCGCTCACGACCAAGGCGATTCATGGACAGCCGCTGCAGGACCACGAGCAAGGCTTCACCGGCTGGTACGACTTTGACGGACTCATCGACGACCTCCGCGTCTGGCCATCCTCTTTGACCGCGAGTGAAGTCAGCGTGCTCTACAAGTCTCAGAACAGTCAACCAGTGAGCTTGTCAGCCAGATCGCCATGGTTCAGTCTCCGTCGCGATCTACCGTCTGCCTCAGCAGCAAATGTCCGCTTGGTCCAATGCACGAGACCGTGTGAATCCGTGGCTTCGCTGGCACCTTGTCAACCCCGATGCGGGTACGAAGTGGTCTTGAAGCAGCTGCTGAGACCGTGGACGCATCTCGTGCTGGATGCGCGCGGGTTTGGAGCTCGCTGCTTCTGGTCACGATCGGTGGAGAGATCCTTCTGAATGGGAGCACCATACGATAACAAGCCGGTATTATATCATCTGATACATTGAGTCAACCTGATCGCGTGGATCATTCGAGGGCTGGCCATGCTCCAACTCCGCCACGAAGACTTTGACGTGTGCGTCTACGATGGTGTCAACTATTGCGCGTCGTACGGCCAGATCATGGGCGAGTTAATCCTAGGAACTTACGACATTCCATCGGACAAGCTCTGGATCTGGATGGATATCGCCTATCTTGTGTTCGTTTGCGGCGTCATCATGGCAATGACGCACTGGGTGTTCCACAACCGCCGGTATGAGGCTTCCCACGTCTCAACCAGGCATCGAGATGACGCAGCACGTCAATAATATGTTTTCCGAATCAACGGAGAGCTTCAAATTGCTTCAGACACCTGTTCACCTCGATAATACTGTCGCGGTTTGAGTTCTCGAGCATGAAGGGAGACATGGACACGCCACCCGCCGGTCGTGGTTGCATATACAGACATTTGGTACTCGGTGCTAGACCCAGTGAATCCAATGGAGACCGTCGACCTGCGCATGGGCGTGAACGGATACGCGAAACCCAACACGATCACCGCACCTATGGGCTCGTCTGGAGCCGGAAAGACGACGTTGATAGACGTTATCGCCGGCCACGAGGCCACTGGCAAGATCAGACGAGCGATCTTTCTCAATGGACATCCTGCGACTAACGCTATTATCCGACGATGCGTGAGTTATAGCGAGCACATGAACCTCCATTCAGACACTGCTACGTCCTGGGAGGCACTTATGTTTAGCATCTTCCTTCGTCTGGGTGCCGTTGCACCCGAGAGCTAACAGGTCGACTCCGTCACGGAGTGCCTGGATCTTCTTGATCTCGGACCTGTCGCCGACTGGATCATCCGCGGCAGCTCGATGGAGTGGCTGAAGCGGCTGACGATTTGCGTGGAGCTAATAGCTGCGCCCAGTGTGCGCTTCCTCGACGAGCTTACGAGCGGAGTCGACGCTCGCGTTGCTAAGCACATCGTGGATGGCGTTCGCAAGGTGGCGAGCATTGGTCGCAAGATCGCTTGCACGATCCACCAGCCGTCATACGAGGTGTTCCAAGTGGTTAACAGCCTATTGTTGCCGAAGCGTGGCGGTGGGATGGCCTTATTCGGCGGCTTGAAAGACAACGCGCGCGATATGATCGCTCACTTCGAGTCGATCGAAAGCGTTCCGAAGCTTCTAGGCGGATACGACCCCGCTGCGTAGATCCTGGACGTGACTGGCACAGGGGTGGCCAGTAACGTTGATTGATAATCCACTTGGCTGTTGAGGTCGTCGCGATCCCTTCTCCTGACGCTCCGGCGCAAGTGCTTTCCTCGAAGCGAGCAGCGATCCAGTGGATTCAGATGCGCTTCCCGCTGAAGCGGGTTTTTCCGTACGTATTGGCGCAGACCTGACCTCAATCTCACGCGGCTCGCCGTTTTAGTGATGGACGCTCTTGTATTTGCGGCGATGTTCAGTGGCGCCGGATACAACAGCTTCCAGGGCGTCAACTCTGGCTTGGACATGCTGTATCTGTCAGCCATCATGTTTATTGGCGTCGTGTGCTCCAAAGTCGGGATGCCGATGGCCTTCAGAGACCGCGATTCGTTCTACCTCGAGAGGGATTCACAGACGTACAGCGCATTCTGATACCTCTTCGCCATGAGCATCGTGGAGCTCCCGTAAGTGTTTTTGAACGCGCTCGTGTTCACGGCCGTCTTTTTCCCGTCCGTCGGCTTCACAGGTGCTTACCATTTCCTGATGCTGAAGACGTTCTGCGGCCTTACCATGCTGCTGCTGATCCACTTGAGACAGCTATTCGCTTTCCAAATTCCCAACATTGAGGCGGCTGTGGGAGTTGGAACCTCCTGCATCTCCATCATCCAGGCGCACGTGGGCTTCATCCCGCCTGCATCGACGTTAACGATCGCTTGGTATCGAATGACATTACGAGGGAGTAATGTGCACTCGATTGTCAACGACAACTGATCTTTTGCGTGTGGATCGATCGGTGCTCGTGGAGTCAGTGATCACGATCAGCGAGGCTGAGTGCTATTGCCGAAACGGGGTCAACGGCGATGCAATAGGCTCGAATGCTGGAGTTCTGGGCGATCCTCTGGAGTTTGAAGACTGTAACTCCAGGTCCTGTGTAAGATTCAGGTTGCGAATCCTATCAACCGCGGTCGGGTATCGCCCCGGGCGGTAGATCACGTACAGCACGACCTGAGCCGCACTCAATGCAGTGCAAATCGCATTCGGCACGAGAATGAACAGGTCGTAGTCGATGATGCCGGTGACGAGCCAGAGGATGCAGTTGGCGCAGATGGCGACACTCATGAGGACGGGGATCGAGGCTGCGGACTTGGTCACGATCACTGCTTCACCTTCTCAAGTAGCGAAAGGTACAAAAAGAAGCTCAAGGTGTCCGCCAGGTACCCGATCACGCTAGTCGTCGGTCTATCAAACAAGCGGATGGCGTCCGTCTCGGCCAAGATCAGGAGCGTGGTCACGGGAACGACCACGACCACACTGAGGGCGACAACTTTCGCGACGCACGTGCTCCTTTGTCCACCGGGCATATACAGTGGCGTAAAGTATCGACAGGACTCCGCCGACCACGGACACGACCAGCAGTGGGAAGATGTTGCTCGTCGCGTACGCGTACACCAGCCTGGTTCGGTTGCGTGCTCGAAATGCCAGCAATGCAGCCTCATGACGGGAGTGAACTGTGGAAACACGCTCCAGAGGTAATTGCTGATCCACATGGCGACGGCTCGGAGAGAGGATACGACCACTACGCTGGTGCTGCGCTCTTGTGATTGCGATACATGTTCGGGACGGGACTTAGCACGAGGCCGATGCTTGGAGACCGTCGTGAGCTCTCCGAGAGTCGTACCTCAGCGCCGAGCTCGCCGTGGTGAAGCTTGAGGCTTTGGATCAAGCAGTCTTGAAATGGAGTTAGTACTGTAGAAGCCGAAATGGCGACGACGAGCAGATGCCTGTCAACGACAAGCCGTGGTCCAATGGCCAGTGTACAGCGTTTTGATGATCGGACATATGTGACGATGATTGGCTAAAAACAACGAAAATCCATGTTGATTGGCCAAATATGTTGGGAAGGGCAAACCCCCTGTCAAAAATGTTACAATGCTCGTGGACTGTAGTTTTCGCTAGTTGCGAGTTGAAAGGCTACAGTAGCGTTTTGATGGACACTCGGCATCGACGAATGATGCGGAGACCTCTAGGAATGCACTATATCGGGCCCTGAGTGGATCTGTAGACTGCGAAATCCACCATCATGACTCTGACGCCCCTACACTTCAAGCAGCACAAGGAACTACTGTGGCTGACTTGTCTCCTTCCCCTTGGACCCTGGATCAGGGTATTTAGCCAAGCCACCGTCTCCAATGTGTAGGCCTCTGAGCTACCGAGCTAGAGCCGAAATAGGTAGTCTTGAGCAACTTAATTTAGGCACTCTGTATATAATTGTCCCGATCAAGCAATAACCTACAACTAGGCACTGTCTCCATACTCAACTCAGCATGGTTTTGCCTCACACAACGCAACTCTTTGCGTCTCCAAGCTGGCCCACCAACTCGGCTAGCTTCACCACGTCGAAGTACTGCTTCGCATAAAGTTGCTCTTCGAGGGCGTAGTTGCTCAAGCTGCATCGGTGAACGTCTTTGACGTCTTTCAGGGTGCTGAAGTCGCCTTCAACTGTATGCGTCCCCGGTGGGATCGACGCCAAGCCCACAGCGAACCACGCAAGCTCCTTGAAGTTGCCACCAGTGTCGACATACTCCCACATGTCGTCGACTTCCAAGCGCTCACAGGTTTTAACACGTCTGCGGAACACACTGTCCGTCTCGTATCGGGAAATGAGCTGGTTTCACTGCGTCCAGATCTCGCTGGGAGCCACACTTCCGAAACGCGATCGCAGCCTCTCGCTGTGGCTGTCCAGCACTTGTCCAAAGGCTTCCACATCACACTCCACCATCTCCTTCGGCTCGGTCGGCATCGCGATGCTGGACTCGTGGCTTACCTCGATCTTGATTCGCAACACCTCACTAATGAAGGCCTTGACTGCCGCTTTCACCCCCTCAACGAGTTCCGTCTTCTTGGTCGGCATGAGCTCGTCAAATAGGCGGACGGAGTACAAAGCCGCGCAGCGTAGGTGCCTCTTGATCTTCTCAGTGCTCACCGTCGGCGCAGCGCCGTTTGCACCGTCTTCATATCTGAGCTGGAATGCGTGAGCGAGCGCATTTAATGCCTCAAATTGCGCCTTCATCGTCACACAATTGAATTGCAGTCGTCTGAAGCAGTTCTTGATCTGCCCCGCCATGTCCGAGACCACGAACAGGCACAACCACCAGGCGGCGCTCGACTTGTTGTACCTCTTCTCGTCTTGCAGGCGGGTGAGCTCCTCGTAGTTCTTTGCAAGAAAGCTACACGAGTCAAAGATCGACTCCCACCGTGTGTCGGCATACGTCGAGCACTTGCCAACTCTAGCTCGGACTGTTTCGTGCGCTCGTGTGAATGTCATTTCAGCGCCCAGGCGAGTCTTGAACGCGACCAGATCCTTCAGCGCTGACACGAGGTTTCCGACGGCTAAATTCAGCTGATGGCTCCCGCACCAATTGATCTTAATCCCTCCACCGTTCACCCGCTCGCACGCATTGCGTATTTGGAGAGCAAATCCACGACGATAGTCCAGCATCGTCGCCGCACCATCACTGGCGATACCGATGAGCTTTTTCAGAATGTCATCGCCGCAGACTCCCTCGAGCACATCGATCACCAAGTTGGCATAGTTCGATGCCGTGTGAGCGCGATGTCCCATCGGAATCGCGAGCAGATGGAGATTGTATATCTTCTGTCCGAGTTCGAACGAAATGCGCGTGTCCAGGTAGCCTTGGGAAGCGTGTGTTGCGCCATCCACAAGAATCGAAAAGCCCCATGTCTTGGATAGGATGACGCGTAGGGCAAACAGTCAGATGACAACGATGGAACGGACGTAGCGCCCAATTACTCGCTCGTTTGGCCTTCCCAACTTCAGACTCCCAACCGCCTCGCCAAAGATCGTAAAAATGCGCGCAATCCCACGAAAGGAGCCGGAGGCGTTCACACATTTGACCACAGTCTCGAACTGAAAGCGATCTGGGATGTTGACCACGCACGTCCGATCGCCCAGTTCCACAAAATTGTCGGCCCACAAGCCGCCAAGGAACGACTCGGCTTCGCCGTCGTTGAATGTCGAGAAGCCAACGTTGCCCTCATTCCACAGAAGACGTCGGATGACGTCGATGATTCCCTCTGGAACGTGTAAAACAATGCTCTCATCGCTTGGCAAAAATGTCACGACGCTGGTCTTCGGTTTGAAGAACGTACGTCGCTGTTCAGTCCCAATCGCAAAGGAGATAAAAGTCGCCCACTTCTCAGGATGCTGGTCGACCATGTGGGCGACGACGTTGTCACGGCGAAAGGACTTAAAGACCTTCACGTTCGTCGTCTTCTTGCGCTCGACGCGGAAGACCAGCTGGTTAAATGGGGTTGGCGCTGCGACTTGTTTCAGCTCGCGCCCAAACGCTGAGCAGAACTTGCACTTGGCCTCCGGCACTTGGAGACCAACACGAACAGGAGACAGTGCAAGCTCAACATATTCATATTTCTCGAGCCACTTTTGCCGCTGAGTTGGGAGCTTGAGCACCGTCTGCCGCAGCGCGTCATTAACAGAAGGCGGGCTCGATTGCGCAGAAGCAGTCGCAGCGCTGTCGTTGCTAGCATCGCCGATGCTTTTCTCTTGTGTATGAACCGCCTCGAGAAGAGTTTGGTCGGACCGCAGAAGTTGAGAAGACACTGTCGCATGACGCTTAGATGCCTTAGGGTCTCCTTTCGCCCTTTATGGCCTCTCATCGGCCTGCTTGCGCTTTGGGCGCTTTGCCGCAGAGCGTGCCATACTCGCCTTCGTGCGAAGCGAACGGTCAGGAGACTGCAAGTTCCTGCCGTTGGTTGTTTCGCAATTTCTGCGGCTTGAGACCGGTACATTATACTCGATTTGGTAGAGCATCGGTCTGGGACTTCTAGAATCCTCAAACTAGGTATCTTGTCCATTTCGATACGTATATACCTAGTTTGCAGGGGCCTGCCAATGCGGCGCTCTCATGTAGCGTGGTGGACATCAATACCGACCCTTCCCATCCATTTACACGGATCTGTCTCTGTAGCAGATCGGGATCACAATCGCTTCGCTAACCACACACCAAGCAATGCATAGGAAGTCTCCAGTCCAATACATGGCGTGAATGAATGATCCTCCGTTTCAGAAAGCCAGACAGTTGAGAGCCGTAGTGATCTCGTCCAAAAGGAGTATTTGCTTGTTGCCGAAGAGCATGCCTGCGATCGCCACGCGCTTCCGTTCTCCTTCAGGTACTCTGCACACTAGGGCATCATCCACGGCCGGATGCTGGCACTCCTTGAGGCCAAACTAATGGGTGACTATGTTATTGTAGTCCTCGAAGAGCTTCTGGGCTGCTTGGAAGCGGGTTCATTCTCCGCCGCTGATCCGTAATGTCGACTTGAAGGATCTAGATCAAGTACAGTACAGTCCTGCACCTACAACTCGACACTGTGGTACGGATCCATTGTAAGAGGCAAATCAAGTACGAATGACCAATTTGAAAGTAGAAAGTAATGATATAACTTATGTCAGCAAAGCAACAGACCAATGT
>JAADXZ010000465.1:0-20860 GCA_023338055.1 Phytopythium mirpurense | reverse complement strand
GACGTGTTGGACGAGTTGTTGGACGTGTTGGACGAGTTGTTGGACGTGTTGGACGAGTTGTTCTTGGACGAGTTGTTCTTGGACGAATTGTTGTTCTGGGACGTGTTGCCTGACGTGTTGGACGTGCTGTCGTCCGCCTCGTTGCCCACATCCGACGACGCCGTCGTGTCCGTATTCGTGTTGCTGTTGCTCTCGCTGTCCACATCGCTACCGGCGATGTCGTACTCCTCACTGCAGTCGCTGCCGGCGACATCCAACTCCTCACTGCAGTCGCTGCCAGCGACGTCCAACTCCTCGCTGCAGTCGCTTTCACTACCGGCGACGTCCAGCTCCTCGCTGCAGTCGCTGCCGCTCGGGGAATCGGCCTCGCCACCCACTGACGCGCTGCCGGCGACGTCAAGCTCCTCGCTGCAGTCGCTCTCACTGCCAGCCGTGTCCAGCTCCTCACTGCAGTCGCTCTCACTCCCCGCGGTGTCCAGCTCCTCGCTACAGTCGCTGCCGCTGGCGGACTTGGCCTCACCGCCGACCGACGAGCTGCCGGCGACGTCCAGCTCCTCGCTGCAGTCGCTGTCGCTGCCGCCGGCGTTGGCCAGCGACTGGCTGCAGTCCTCGCTGCCGCTCGCCGCGTACTCGTAGCCCACGTCGTCGGACGCGGCCGTGACCGTGCCCTTGCCGCGCTCGCCGTCCGCCGACACGCTCGTGAAGTCGTAGGCGTTGACGTGCGCCGCGCAGACGACGGCTGCCACGATCAGCGTCTTGGCGAGCTTCATCCTGCCTTTCTCCGAATTACCGGTATTCGCGGGGCTCTTCCTCCCAAGAAAGTGCGGTGGCCCGGCGGGAGGCAATTTCAAGAATGACTTGCGGCCGACGCTTTTCCGCTCGTGCGTCTTGTTCGCTGCGGCTTCTCTCCTCTCCACCGCCCGCTCTTTTGCGCGGCTGTATAGTACTGTACCGTGTCTAAACTCGGGTAGCATACTGGACGCAAGTTAAAGAGAGTCAGTGAGGTCGCGGCCGCCACGTTTCATATGGAATCGCAGCGCGACAGCTGTTTCCTCGCAAGCCGAGCCGAAAGAGTAAGGTATACTCACACTGTTCTATTCGGATAAATAGACATCTTTCAGGCACGCTTCAATTTAAATTCGCATGATCATCCGGATGACAGTTATGGTGCGGTTGCATGCATCGCCAGCTGGTGGGGCGGAACTTCGTGCCGGTAGAAGCAGCAAGCCACCTGCTCAGGCTGAAACTCCAAGCTCTCCCGTTGGCGCCAACCCTTTCACACCAGGCCACTTTCCCCTACGGTTCTTTGTAGAAACAGAGCCATTCAGCTCCGTCGTGCCGACGACTTTATCATGGTGTACTGTACTGTCGATCAAAGTGTTGAGGCAACACGCGACTTGGCCGTACAGGAGTTTAGAACCAGCAGGTCACGCGGAAGAGGATTGATCGGAAGCGGACGTTGCGCCTCTTGTCCACCCACCAAATCAAGCAGGTGGCACGACAGGCGATGCCGTTTGAGAGGCTCTGGCGAGTCGGCTGGCAATTCGCTGGTATATTTCACAGTGCAGACAGACGGTGCCTCTGCGATCCAGAAGAGTCGCGGCAGCCACGACTGCACTAGCGTTCTTCATAATGATTTTCCACCCACCGGTTGTGGCGTGCCAGCGTACTCATGCGCTGAAGTGCTGAAGTTCAGCGTGACGAGCAGCGACCTCGTCGCCGCATCAGGTTGGCGTCACAGAGGCGTTAAAAGTCGTCGGCAGCATGACCGCGCGCCGTGAATAAGGACAAGTGTCGGTTTGTCTGTTCACATCCGTGCCTCTCTGATCATGGATGGTGCTGTCAAGTGCGCTGCAACCTTACCGTACCGTACGGGGCGCCATGTCAGCTGTTTCTCGGCACCCGGGCGGTTTCTCTGCCCCTGCACGAGCCACAAACTCATGTCGAAGGAAACTGCCGCCATATCATGGCGCTCAACAGGTCCATCGGGCTCAATGGGGACTCCCAGATGCCTAAGGGACTCTCTTGAAGGGAGCCCCTCGCCCCGGAGACTGACTCCCCTTTCCTCCGGTCGCCTCACGATCCAATGTCCTCTGTTGTCTGGGAAACCGACTGCGGCAGCGCACGCGCCGTCCGCGAAAGCAGGTGTCCGTCCAATTGCACCGTCACGGAGCCGCACTTCGAGTGCGGCACTTGTCCACCGGTGCTGTCGCGATCTGAGCCCCACCATTGAAGCCACGACGCACGCTCGACGCACGCTCGGCACTTTGCGGGCTCGACTTGGAGCGCCTGCCGAGTCAGAGCGGCGATCGGAGCCTTCCAGTAAGCTCTCTCTCTCTCTCTCTCTCTCTCTCTGTATGCATCGTGCAGTATGTGAACCTACCCACAGTGCGACACAAATCCAGCAGCAACACCCCGGCCTGCCAATTTGCGCATTGGTGCCAACAAGGATATTCTAGCGACTGGACCACCAGTACAGCACGCCGGAGCCAGGCTCCACGGCGTGCTCGTCTCAGTGGACTCCGGTGCGCAACGTAGCCGCCCAGAGCTCCCTAGGTGATCGTCATTGAGATTGTCCCGCGCTGTTGGCGGCCGTGCAAACACATGGGGGCTGCTCGGCAAAGGCGGGGCACGAGTCTCCGTCGCGAATTTGTCAGCATAGGGTGTCGGTGTACATATACGCCAAACGGTCAGCACGGGCCGCTCTACACTGTAGATCGCTATTACACCTGCCTGCGCCACCACTACAATCACTCGAGCCGCCGTCGAGATCTGGCAAGCCGTGTATAGGCATCTCTGGCCACTGCTCTGCTTGAAGAGGGGACGTAAGATTTAGATCCATGCCTGCCTTCAGTGTAATGAATGGTGCATGTGCAATCACAAGCATCCCCGAAAATAGCCGTCTCTTTCAGCCCGGTGCAACCGACAGGGCATGGCTAAGAATACGCAGGCAGCGCCTCTTTTCCTTGTCGCTTCCCGACGCACTCGCGCCGACTACGATGGCTCGCCACGGGTCGTACGACGACATGATGGCGGAGCTCCAGCTCGACGAGGACGGCCATGCCGCGGTCGTCCTCGTCGGCTGCCTTCGCCCTTCCAGCCCTTCGGCTGCAAAGCCCTCTGGCGCGTCCGGCGACGAGCGCAAGGGCCGGAGCCGCAGCAACAACTCGGAGGCGGACGAGCGCAAGTCGCGCGGCTCGTCGTTCTCCGACTCGGACCGCTCGGACGACAGCCGCCAAGGTCTCTCTCTCTCTCTCTCTTTACAGTACAGCCGCGTCCTCCATTATGGTGACAAGGGCCGAGTCGTGAGGATAACGTCACGCGGTGTCCTCCATCGTCCAGCTCGCGTCCGGAACGCGCGGGCCGAGCAGTTTAGCGCCAGAGGCAGCTGCAGACCGACCGAAACGCTGGGGTCCCCCGCCGCCGAGTACCGTGTGGAGATCGATGCGCTCCGAGGGTTCCTCCAACGGGCACCCAAGCGTGGAGCGGCCCCGATTCAGGTAGAGAAGGACCTTGTTTTAGGATGGACTCATGTTGGGGTTGTCGTCGAGGAGTGGGTCTCTCTCATCCTCGATTCGAGATGCAACCGCTAGTGCTTCGTCGAGCGCGACCGGCAGGGGCTCCACCGGCTGCACCCCGTGTATCGGCTCTTCCTGTCGGACGGCAAGCAGTTCCTGCTGTGCGCGCAGAAGCGCGCCAACAGCAAGACGGCCAACTACCTGCTCACGATGGAGAAGCACCCGTCCTTGAGCCGCCGGGACGCGCTCATCCTCGGCAAGCTGCGCAGCAACTGGGTGCGTGCATCAATCAGGCCACGCCTCCCTACTGTCTATCTGTGGCTGTGCCACTTGGCCCACACTGACAATGCGAACGGGGGGATGAAACAGTCGGGCTCCGAGTACGTCGTGTTCGACGACGGGCTGAGTCCGAGCAAGACGGCGCTCGACACGAGCGTGCGGTGCGTCTTGGGCGCCGTCGAGTTCTCGTACGACGAGTCGGGTCCCGGGCGAGTGACGGCGCGCATCCCGCGCGTCCAGCCGAGCGGGGTGCCCGACAAGTGCCGCGACCGCAACATCTCCGGCAGCAGCAGCAGCCCGAGCGCGGCGGCGGCCTCGAGAGGCCGAGGCATGGACGCCGACGGCTGCCTGCTCCTGCGCAACAAGCAGCCGCACTTTGACGCCAAGACGGGCGGCCACGTGCTCGACTTTGGCGGGCGCGTGACCATGCCGTCCGTCAAGAACTTCCAGCTCCAGTGCAGCGTACGTACTGGCGTTGGGGACGCCTCTCGCCCACCCTTTCGCTGTATGAACACAAGAATGCTCACGGCGCGTGCGGCTTTGGGGCTGTGCCGACTGCTAGGAAGACGCCGAGACGGCGCTGCAGTTCGGCCGCGTGTCGTGCCAGCCGCGCTCGCAGTGCAAGTGCCACAAAAACACCTTCAACATGGACGTCCAGGTGCGTTCGCTATGCTCGTGAAGACTCGCTGGCGATGGGAACTCCTGGCGTGGTGGGCACTGACCGCTCCTGGCTCCTGGCGCGCGCAGTACCCACTCAACCCGCTGCAGGCGTTCGCCATTTGCCTCGCGACGCTCGACACCAAGTTCACCGACAGCAAGCTCTACGACAGCGTCTCCAAGCTCATGGGCAAGAAGCTCTACTAAGCACCGGGGAGCTGTCTGAATGCACGCAATAATAAAGGGTTAGCTGCCACTCGGAGGCCGTAAGGCATCGCGTCACGTGCAAATCCGGTTCCATTCACTCGATGGCCGGCTTCCAAAGTCTCCAACGTGGTACTACCTAAGCAGTAGTACCAGGCAAACCGCTCGACTACGGTACCTCGCAGCTGATTCATCTCCTCCGGCGTCTCTGGTCGCTGTTCGAGTAGTTCCGACCACCACCACCGTTGTTGGACTGTCGATACGTCGGCAGAGGCTTGTCGAGCTGCGCGTAGCCAGCGCTCTTGATGTTGCCGTCGCCTCTGCGAGCGTACCCTCCATTGCTGCTCCGTCCGCCAGGCACGTGGTAGTAGCCGTCGTCCGCTCCGTCGTCGTCCGCGTTGAAGTACATGCGGTCGTCCTCGTCGACATCGCGTCCGCGCTTGCGGCCGCTGAGACGCGAGCTGCTGCCGTTGGCGTGCCCGTAGCTGGCACACTCGCTGGCGAAGTGGCCTCTGCGTCCGCAGTTGAAGCAACTGCCCGCGCTGTAGCCTCCGCCGCCGCGCTCGGCAGTGCACTGGGCGGCCATGTGTCCGTACTCCTGGCATCGAAAGCACTTTGTCGCCATGCGCGTCGCGTTTCTTGAAAACGGAGTCGGGTCAGGCTCAACGTAGTCGCGGCATTGCTGATCAAGTAGAAAGGAGCGGTGGTGAGCGTCTCTAGTAGCTGGGAGACAGTCCGGTTCAGAGGCAAGTACGTACGCGGAGAGCGTGGTTCCCGGCGCAGTGGGGGCAGTAGACGCGCCGGTCGGCAGGAGGAGGCACAGGGACGCAGTGCAGGTGGCCCGACTTGGTGCAGACCATGCAGCTCACGTCCTTGAGCTGCTTGACACTCGCATTAGGGCAACGGTCGGCTGCGTGGCCCACGCGGCCGCAGACCTCACAATTCTGCAGCGTCAGCCGGCGGTTGGAGCAATCCTGCAAGGCATTGGCCATATTCAGAGGCGGAATCATTAGCGACGCTGCCGATGCGAGCTATTGGGGCTCAGCACCATAGGGGGACGCACCCAAACCTCGTGGCCGAGCTGAAGACAAGAAGAGCACGGCAGATTAGGGCACTCGAAGGACGAGTGGCCTCGCAGAGCGCAGTAGTAGCACGGCTTGAACACCTGGGCGTCACACCACCACCGTAGTCACAGGAGTGCGTCCGTTAGTCCCTCATTCACCCACACTCCGCATACCAGCATCTTGCGTACCTTGTCGTTGACGCACTGGGTCGACATGTGGCCAACCTGGCCGCAGTTGTAGCACTTGGTGGCCAGGTCCGTGACGAAGTAGCGGTTGTCTGGGCGCTTGCGTGCCGGGCGCGCCGCCTTCTCCTTGTCCGCCTTGCCGTGCGCGTCTCTCTTGCCGCTGTCGCGCGCCTGCGCCTCTTGCTTGGCGTCGGACGTGAACAGCGGCGGTCCGACCTGGAGACCGAGGTCCGATTCCGCTCCCTCGCTGTCGTTGCTCCCGTCCAGCTTGATCTCCTTCTCGACGACCACGTCGCCCGTCGCCCCGCGGAACCGGGAGCCAAAGTCGCTCAGGATAAAGTCGTTGAGCGGCTCCAGCGGCGGCTCCTCCATGATGTTGGGCACCTTGCGCTCGCCCGGCGCCGCGAAGAACCGCGCGCGCGCCCAGCTCGAGATCTTGACCGCAGGCGCGGGCCGTACCGTCCCGTTCGCCTCTGGCTGCTGCTCGCTCTTCTCGCCGTCGCCAGCTTCCTCGTTGTCGTCCCCGTCGTTATCGCTGTCATCGATGGTGATGACGACGCGCTCGCCCAGGTCCTCGCCCTTTTCCGATCCGTCCGAGTCCCAGCGCGAGCGTGTCGCCTCACGCGTGGGCCGCGCAGCAGACGCGCGGCTCCGGTGCGCGCGCGGGTCCGACGGGTCCATCACGTGCAGCTCCTCGTCGCTCTCGCTCTCCATCGACGGTGCGTCGCTGTCCTCCGTGTCTATAGGCTTGGCCTCGCTGATGCTCCGCTGGAAGCGCGCCATCCCGTGGTCGGTAGCGACGACAGGGGGGCGCAACGCTGGCGTCCGTAGTAGGTAGCTCTTGCCCGGTGCGTGGCTGCTCGTCGACTTGGTTCTTGGACTGGCACCAGTCAAATAAAAGGTCGGGGACACAACCCGTTGGCTCCTATACAGAAACGTCGCTATAAAAGAGCAATACCCTGTATTTCGGCGGAGGAATCTTCCTGTACAAGAACAGACAAGTCCTTTCATACAGCCAGCTGCTGCCTTTAGGTAGGACGAAGCTGGGAGGGAGCACACAACGATGGCGTCGATCGACGAGCCGCTGGACCTGATTAAGCTGAGCCTGGGGGAGAAGATCTACGTCAAGTGCCGCGGCGAGCGGGAGCTGCGCGGCGTGCTGCACGCGTACGACCAGCACCTCAACATGGTGCTGGGCGACGTGGAGGAGACCATCACGGTGCAGGAGCTGGACCAGGAGACATACGAGGAGATCATCAAGCAGTCCAAGCGCGCCATCGAGATGCTCTTCGTGCGCGGAGACGTCGTCATCCTCATCGCGCCGCCCCTGCGCACCGCCTAGAGCGCGCGCCGTAGATGGCGATCGCAGACCCAGGGCCGTCGACGACAGGCCCGCCCTAGTCGTAGGACGCGTTGCCGCCAGTAGCGGGGGAATAGCAGCCACATACGTGCACGTGCATCTCTCGGCGTGTGAGCGAGCGATTCTTTACGGCAGCGACACTGTCAGCCTGTCCAGAGCCGCTCAAAGGCGTCGATGGTCGCCGAGACGCTCTGTGCTTCGCGCTGGCGCTCACGCTCGCGCAGCTGCTGCGTCTTCCGCTGGTGCTCGAGCGTCTGGCGGGAGGCGCTGAAGCGCGGCGCCGACTGGTGCTGCCACTCGGTGACGTACGGTCCAAGGAACGGCGCGACAGGAGGCACCTGCCGACTCTTCTTCCCGCTCGAAGACGACGCTGCCGACCGCCTCGACCCGGCGCTGCTGCTCCGCGAAGACGTCCTGCTGCTATTGGTGGTGGTGGTGGTTTGCTGCTCTTTGGGGAGCTCTTTACTCGTCCACGCCTCTTTACGAGGAGCATGGCCGGTCTTGTGGGCGTTGGAGCCGTCCGCGACCCACTTTTGCTCCGCTCTCAGCTCTGCTTCGCGGGCCAGCGCCGCCGCCCGCACCTCGGCGCGCTCGCGATCGATCGTGGCGCGCAATCGGCTGCGCACGTGGATGTCGTAGACAAAGTCGACGGGCTCGGGGGTCAAGGCCGTCGAAGTGTTCGATGCCACGCGGTGGGCCCTTGTCGACGGCTTGGCGCCACCGCCGACCCGCTTGGAGCTCGCAGACTCCAACGCGGCTGATGAACTGGCGGGCCGTTTGCTGTAGACGCGGCTCGAGGTGCTCGGTCCATGGATCTTGTCGGCGGGTGTGTGGCGCTTTGACTGCTGTTTGGCGCGTGGGCTACTGCGCAAAGGGCCCACAAACCCCTCCGGGGTGTCCATGGTCTGCCCCAGCGCATTGCGGCAAAGTCCGCTCGCGAGATCGTCTTGGGAGCTGCTGACCGGTGCTGTTAAGAGAACAAGTCCCGTAGGCTGTGCCTTGTTAGAGAATCAAGCGCCGGACAAGCGTCTCCTCATAGTGAACGACTTGCCCTCGCAGGGCCCGCCGAGCAAATCGCGGAACGCCCAGCCCATCATCTGGTCGAAGCGGTCGAGATCTGCTTTCGCCAGTGTAAGTGTAGCGCCATAAAGTAAGTGTGAGGCACAAGTCCGCAGAGGATGGAGGGCGTGGAACGGGACATGACCTTGCCGGCAGCGCTCGTCGTCGTTGAGAGTCGAGACGGACGGCATCGGAGGCAGCACTGGCCTGTCGCCACAGCTCGGGATGGCGAGACACTGCCGCAAAGGCGTACTGTACTACCTAAGTATCAGTCAGCCAACGAGCCATTCACAAGTAGGAGGTGCATTTGCATGGCGCTATTCTTGGATCGGCAATTCAGTCAGTGTTGAAGGCGCCTCAACTTCAACGTGGCTTGCGTCTCAGGCCTCAAGTCGGCATCCATGAGCGCCATAAGCGCCACTATCGCTGAATTCACCACAACGATGATGATGGTGGTGGTGGCGGTGGTCAAGGTGTCTGTGTTCAATGTCTACTAGGCATTGTCTACGTAGACGATCTGGTTGGATCGGTCGCCGCGAAAGTCGTCGGATAAAGCGGGTGGCGTGCGGCGCGCGACCGCATGCTTGGGCAGGGCACCAGTAGGGTGCCTTGGAGCCTTGAAAGTCCTCTGAATCGACGGCAGAGCGACAGAAAGGCACAATACTGTATCATAGCGCAGTGCGTCATCCTCGGTAGGCGATCTTCTGTTTGGAATAGTGTGCTCTGTATCCGCATAACGGGCGGCCGTCACACAATCAAATCCGGCGCACAAAAGAGTCATGCCGAGTCTCAAGACTGAAGGAGATGGTGAGGATGACGATGAACAGGCTTGCCTGTTTGTTCAGTCGTGCCGAGTGTTGAGCTCTCGCACTTTCTAGAGACAGGTCAAGCGTGCACGAACGCTCTCGCTCTGTTCTGACTGACGGTCGCGCAGATTCGCACGTACGACTGGCTCACTTCTCGCTCGACCACCCCACCGCCGAGTTCGCTGCCAACCTTTCGTGGTCTCTCAGTAGTGCACGCACCTGACACATAGCCCCACGCGAAGCATGGCGACGTTCCAGAACCCGTTCCCGCCGCTCCACTTGGGCCATGACGACGAGCAGACACTCGAGAGCCTCGGCGCGGAGCTAGTGGATGAGTGCGTCGCCTTGTACGGCCAGCACCTGAAGGCGAGCACAGCCCTTGGGCGGCCGGATGCCCAGCGCTGGAAGCACATCAAGTCGCGCCAAGACGTGCACGTCTACCAGGAGCGGCCCGGGTTCTCCAAGTGGCGCAACGCGGCGGGTCTGCCGACGCTGCTCGCCATCAGCACCATCGCCGGGGACCTGGACGACGTCATGTACGGCGTCGTCAACCACTCGCTCGAGCTCATGCGCATCAAGACGTCGTACGTGGGCGACCGGATCGTCAACGGCGCGGTGCTCGCCAGCCTGATCGCGCCGAGCGTGAGCGACCCGTTCCGGTCTCTGGCGGTCAAGTGGTCCGTCACGGGCGGCTTCCCTGTCATCTGCTCGTTCTTCAAGAAACGCGACTCGCTCTACCTCGAGTCGACGGGCGTCTCAGGCCTCGAGTCGGGCGAACGCGTGGGCTACCAGCTTTTGCACTCGGTGCAGTTCCCGCAGATCGGCCAAGCACCCGGCGGCGAGACCGTGCGCGCCAACATGTCCTTGTGCTGCGTGTACCGGCAAGCGTCGCCCCACGTCGTCCAGCTCTTCATGCGCGGGTACCTCGACCCGGCCGGAGGCGTCGACGCGCGATCGTGATCACGGCGGCGGCCGACGTGATGTCCTCCGTCTGGAAGAACGTCCACTGCGCGCAGCTCAAGAAGCTCGCGTGGGCGATCCGTCGGCGCTGCGAACGCAGCGGCAAGCGCAGCGCGGTACGACCACATCTCCGATCCCGTGCGCATCAGCATGACGCGCGATGCGAGGTCCGGGTGCAACGTCCCCAGGATTATGCGCTTGATCTTGAGCTGCTTCTTGTCGTACCGCTCTTCTGCTTGCTTGGACGTCAGCGTCGACCGGACCAACGTGCCAGTCGCGACGTCCAACAGCTCCTCGTCCTCCATCGCCAGCAGCATCAGCTGCTTGTAGAGGCTCCAGTCCTCCCCATTCCAGTCCTTGGGGAGCCCGGTCTTCTGGCTGACCGTAAGCCGAGCCCGGCCGCCGCTCTGCTGTCCGGATCCCTTCCCGCTTGGGCTCATAACCCTGTTGGAGCTGCACGCTCCAGCACCGAGGTTGCAGCGGAATGGGGGAAGGAAAGCGCAAGCGCGCAAGCCGCAGTGTCTGATCAATCACACGCCTTGTTCTTCCACACTGCAAAATATGAACTGCGCCTCCAACTGGCGCATCCTAAACTCTCACACTGGCTGCCTCCTACTGAGCACCAGTCTCTCACTCTGCTTGTGTCCTCCTCCAGTGAGGCACGAGCTCCACGTCGAACGCCTGACGCCTGGTCCCACCTTGCACTTGTGCCTTGATCCCAACAGATATTACGCCAAGAAAGGTACCAAAATGTAGCGGCGCGTCCTCACGCAGAACCTGTCGCTGCAAGCTGGACAGCCATTTCCGCGGCGACGGCGACGACCATACAAAGTCTCGCGCCGTGTGGGTGTCACCGTCGATCCCTTTGACGTGCGCTGCAGCGCGTGGCTAGTGTATCTGGACACACTGGTGCGCACACGCACTACCTCGACGGTCGTGCGCTTCCTCCCGGTCGAAGTGGACGCGAGAACCGTCGACGGCGCAGCAGGCGAGTCGGCGAGCTCGCCCGGACGCATCTGCTGTTGAAGCATAGGGCAAGTCTAGTCAAAAGGTACTGTAGTCGGCCAGCTTGCTGTCTTCTACTCGGTCGTTCAAGACGGCAGTCGCTACGTGGCCGCCAATGCCTGTCAGCAGAGCGGACGCGGCAAGGTCCTATCGAAAGTAGTGCAGGAGGAGACACCGCGTGATGATGCTTGGTGCGAAGAGCACGTCGCTTATGCGACGACAAAACACCAGAGTCAGTGTGTTGAGGACGATGAGTAGTAGACCAGCATGAATGCGAACCATGAGTCCACTACAGACTGCACTTCAAAACCATAAAGCAGGCCTCGCGATACACGCCAAAGTGCTCCGTGTTGATGTAGCACTTGCTGCTAGAACTTCGAGTGCTTGTTCCGCATGGCAACTCGACTTCGCGGCGGTCTTAGCCACTGCGCCTCCGGTCAAAGGGCGGTAGGTAGAGCCTCGAGTACGGCGACGGCGGCAGGCGCATGGGCGCGCGCAGGAGCGCCGTGTCGGACCCGTCGTCGGCGCAGAGCAGCGAGACCACGTGCCGCCACTCCTCAAAGCCAACGTCGCTCGAGTACTCGAGCCCCAGCCGGTCCCGGCCGCAGGGCGTGTAGTACTGGATCCAGAACCAGAGCAGACCGCGGAAGTTGCTGCAGATGTACCCCGGCTTCCCCGACAGGTTCTCGTGGTCCCGCAGTGCCTCAAGCACGGCTGGCAGCCGCGACCGACGGTGTTCGAAGATGAGAATCACGATCGCTGTGTTGAGGCAGCAAATGTTCTCGTGGTTCACGTCCTCCATGGCGACGATCGTCATCAGGTCGCGGAGCAGCCGGACGATGTTGACGCGCAGGAACTCGTCCATACGGTCCATGTCGAACCTGCACGCCAACTCCTCCGGCGCGTCACCCTCCGACTTGTTGGAAAACTTCTCCGACGAGAGCAGCATCGACCGGATGAACACGTTCGAGTCGACGAGGTTGCGGATGACGACCTCTGAAGGAGCCACGACGTCGAAACCACACGACTGGTCAGTAAGTAATGAGCGCCGACCGAGTGCATGCTGCTGCAGCGCGTACGTACCCATGAAGGTCGCGAACTGGGCGTTGTTCAGCTGGTCGTGAAAGAGTTCCAAGGTCTGCCGGTTGCTCTTTGTCATTTCGCCCAGCAAGTCGAACGCGGATTGAAAGCTTCCCTGGGAACGGTACGCGCCGCCGTTCAAGATCTCAAACACAAGCGCCTTCAGCAACGGAGTGCGCGCGACAAAGAGCTGCTCGCTGGGCGCGGCACGCCGAAGGAAGGACTCGACGCACGACGCGAGCCAGAAGCGGTAGATGGAGTCGGTCGGCTGCTGGATCAGCGAGTGGATGATCTTGCACAGCAGTCCCTTGTTCGGGTGATCCAGTGGGAGGGACGTCAGCTCCTTGCTCTGAAGCAGCGACAGCTCATACTCGCTGAGCAGCAGTAGCTTGCTCGTGCTGTCGTTGAAGTCCCGGTCGCAAAAGTTGTGGATCAGTCGCAGAAACTGGATCTTGAGCGACGCGTCCAAGCTGCAGTCGCACCCTGGCCCATGAAGAGGCTCGTGGTGCGGGTCCGGCGTCGGGTTTGTCCATTCGAACTTGTCGAACATCGTGTTGAGGGTCTTGACAAGTCCCATTTCAGCGAGTCGGTCCTGGAAGTCGATCTTGCGCTTGCCGTTCAGCAGCGTGCAAAGCACAAAGAGCACCTCGACTCGGTACGGCGCCAGCACAATCGACTTCATGACCACTTGGGCCTCCACGTCGTGCTGCAGCTCCCTCACGTGCTGGCTCGGCGGTCGCGCGCGGAAGATGAGGTCGCGAAGGATCGCCGTTTCGACCGAGTAGGAGTGGTGCTGATGAAGGCCTCCTGCCTCGGCGGGCGCTTCCCGCCGCTGACTATACCGCTGCAGAATCGCCAGATCGCCGCCGTCGCGAAGCGAAGGGTGGCTCAGCAGCCTGTCGATGGTTTCCCAGTCGCTGCGGTCGCTCGCTTGGCTCAGCAGCATCGCAAACTCGGCCGACGTCGACAAGTCGGACGAGAAGGGCTCGTACACGGGGTTGAGCGCGAAGTAGTAGTTCTGGATCTGCAGCACGAGCAGCAAGCGCTGGAGAAGCAGCGGCGAGTTGAAGATCACGGCGTGGTTGCGGTCCACGATGTTGTCCGTCCGGACCATACGGTTACGCCGCAGCTTGAGCAGCTCCAGCGACTTAATTACCTCTACGCACCGACAGCGCAAGTGTGGACAGCGTTAGACGGGGATACGAACTACTCATCACAAGTGCAGAGAGTTTAGAGACGCACTCGCTGTCTCCAGGAGCCGCCGGTCTTCCGGCTCAAACACGACGAGCGCTAGCACACGGCAAAAGAACGCGAGCTGCCGGGACGACAGCGACTGGACAATGTCATGGAAGTGGGCTGTCCAAGGTCGGCGGCACAGCAAGACACGTCAGATCCTCACGCCATTCCCACAGTCATGCCCACGGCCATACTAAGCGGCATGCACGCACGGATTCGGCTGAGGTCGAAGGACTCCTCGCGCACGGCGAGGATCTCCTCCGCAAGCCCGGACGCGTTGTCGAAGAACTTGGCGTCGCGCATGAGCTGGAACAGGTACACGATGAGCCCGTCCTTGTCGCACAGCTGGAACGCGAGGCTCGCCGAGAAGTAGCACAGCTCGCGCAGAATCCCCTATCGCAGCCGACCGAGAGCCAAAGTGAGTCTCTGTCGTGTACTTGGCGGGTCACAGCAATTATAGCAACAACAGCGCGAGGATACCTACCATGGCATCGTTGAGGATCCCCTTGCGCGCCGTCAAGTCCGCCTTGGGCGTGTGGACGTGACCGGGCGCCTCCACGGGCGTCTCCCACAGCGCACGGATGTCGTTGCGGTGGCCCACGCGCCTTCGCTGGCGGCGCTCCCCGTCCATGACGAGCGTTACGCCCGTGGCCGCGGGACCCCCGGCCTCGCCGCCGCCCGCGTCGCCCTGGCGCAGCGTGTGCATCACGCGCAAGAGGCACTCGGCGCCGCCGACCTGTAGGAACTTCTCCCTCTCCGCGGCGACCGCGGGCGGCGTTGCATCGAATCCCTCGGCGCCCGCGGCGTCGTCGCCCGCCGAGTACACGCCGTTCGGGTCGAGCAGGCGCTGCACGAGCTCGTGCAGCAAGCGGCGCAGCGTCTTCTTCTCCTGCGCGACGCTGTCCAGCACCTCGTACATGTCGCGCACGAGGCCCACCATGCTGCGCTTGCGCCCGTGGAACGACAGCTGCCGCTCGTACGCGCGCGTCTCCTGCTGGTCCATGGCCGCCACGAGCGGCGCCGGCAGGTCCGCGACCGTCTCGAGCCGCGCGGACACGCCGCTGCGCTTCCACTGCGCGTCGCGCGCGCGCTCCGCCGCCGTCGTCGCACCAGACGAGCCGGTCAGCTGCATGCGGCTCAGCGAGCCGAAGAGCCCGCCAGGGCGGCCGTGCGCGCGCTCCGTCCGGCCCATTCCCGCGTCGGATCTGCCCGCTGTGGGGACTTTTGTGGCGCTGCCTCTTCCTGGCAGAAGCACCTGTCGCGTCGGTGACTGGTATTCAGTATGGCGTATACCGGTACTATACGGTACAATACAAGACCCCTCTTCGCCAATCTGGAGTGCGCGTCGACGAATAGGAGTGATGGTCATATATCTCGTCGCCACCTCCGCGCTACTGTCGACCACCACAATAGAACGCCATCTACGGTAAATTACGTGTCTGGCGCGTTAACTTCCGAGCGGCGCGAACTTTACTTTTCCGAGGTGCCGTCGAGCGAGGGACGATGGCGGACGAGGTGGAGATCCTGGCGCCGCCGAGCGACGGCGTGACGGCGCTGCGCTTCAGCCGGTCGGGCAACAAGAACCTGCTGCTGGCGTCCTCATGGGACGGGTCGCTGCGCGTGTACGAGGGCGCGCGGCTGCGCCTGAAGGTGGACCTGGACCACCCGTTGCTTGCGAGCTGCTTCGGCGGCAGCGACGGCGAGGCGTTCGCGGGCGGGCTGGACTGCAGCGTCTCGCAGGTGGACCTGCACACCAAGAGCGTCACGCGCTTCGGGTCGCATGATGAGGCCGTGCGCCACGTGGCGTACTCGCGCGAGTACGGACTGGCCGTCAGCGGCGGCTGGGACGGCGCCGTCAAGGTCTGGGACGTGCGCAACGGCGACAGCGCCATGATCCAAGAGGCCAAGCTGGACGGCAAGGTGTTTGGCATGGACGCGCACCGCCACCTGCTGGTCGCGGCCACCTCGAGCCGCCAGGTCGCGGCGTACGACCTGCGCAACTTTTCGCAGCCGCTCGAGACGAAGGAGTCGCCGCTCAAGTACCAGACGCGCTGCGTGGCCGTCTTCCCGGACCTGCGCGGCTACGCGCTCGGGTCTATCGAGGGCCGAGTGGCGCTCGAGTACTTTGCCGACAGTGAGAGCAGCGCCGAGCCGACGGACAAGTCCAAGAAGAAGAGCTACGCGTTCAAGTGCCACCGCGGCAAGGTGGACGACCAGGTGGCTATTTATCCCGTGAACGCGATAGCCTTCCACCCGACGTACGGCACGTTCGCGAGCGGCGGCTGCGACGGCATCGTCAACCTCTGGGACGGCGACAACAAGAAGCGCATCACGCACCTGCGCAAGTTCCCCACGAGCATCGCCGCGCTCGACTTCAACCACGACGGGTCGGTGCTCGCGGTCGCCTCGTCGTACACGTACGAGGAAGGAGAGAAAGAGTACGTACCTCACTTCCCACGCGCGGTGTTACGTATGAGATGCAGAGGGGGGTGGAAGAGTGGATTCTGACGCTCATTGTACGTATCCACGATCCTGCAGCCACCCGAACGACGCCATCTTCCTCCACACCGTCCAGCAAGCCGAGGTGCGGCCAAAAGCGAAGGTGGCAGCATAGTCACTAGGTGATGTGGACGCTGCGCCGCCGTCTCGACTGCAGCAGTGGCCGCAGCACAAGGGAAGAAGGAATGGGACCAGCAGGCGTTGTCGGCCAGCCATCGCAGTGCTGCTAGTGAGTCAGAGCTGCCGAGTAGGATAGGCATGACACGCGGAACGAGTGCCGCTTCAATTGAAAGCATATTGGTTTGACATCAGAGACAGACAGATTCTGTACGTGTAAACCGGTCAGGTATTGCTCAGCAGGGAGCGAGAGAGAGTCTTTCCTCTCCTCTCCTCATCACTCACTATGGATGTCGCCCGGATGATACGCCCTCCCGTCGACGGATCCCGACGACGCTGTGCTTTCGGCGCCTGCGGACGTGAAGGTAAACGACTCGCCGTCTGCCTCCCCAAGCGCTGATGCGTCTTCACCTCCATCCGACGCTTCCGAAGACGACGAAGATGCGACCGAGATGGTTGGCACCGCCATGTCCGTGGCTGTGCGGTTCAGGCCGTCGCGGGAGCCGTAGAGCTTCCGCAGCGCATAGATGTCGCCGGCGCTCAGCACTGCCATCTGTCCGATCTCGCTGTCTCTCGACGAGTTGCAGTGCTGCTCCACGGGCATGATGCAGTTGACGGCCTGCTCGACGTCGCAGAAGGCCTTGAGCGGGTAGTGGCTCTTGGGGAAGCACAGACCGGCGCTGCGGCCGTAGTGCATGATGGACGCGGGGTTGTACGCCGTCAGCTGCGCATCCGTGTCCTTGGCGTAGTTGTCGGCAGACACGGGGAGGTTCTGGTCCGTGAGCACGATGACCTCGCGGTTCGGGTGTCTGTGCTCGTGGTAGAGCCCTAAGGCGTGGCCCAGCTCGTGGACGACACTACCCACGCCACCTTCTTCGAGGCAGGTCTCGCCGAGGTTCATCGCTTGCGGCTCGCCGTCGCTCACGTACCCGACGTACCCATAGCAGGCGTCTTCGTCCTGCTCGATACTCACGTATTTGCCGCCGCACAGCGACTCTGGCTCGCACTCCTTGAGCGTGATGTTCACGTCGACGTGGCCGTAGAAGTCGATCGCCGCGTTGATCACGGCGAGTTGCCCGTCCGTGAACGAGTCCTTGTCGACGCGGTACCACAGCGTCCCGTTGGGCCACGCGTCGTCGACCCGGTTGACGGCGACGCCCAACGAGCGGCGCGTCTTCCGCTCGCGCAGCGCCTCAGGCGAGCAGTCGATCTCCTTGCTCTTGAGGGCGGGCGCGTCTGCGATGCCCGTGTCTTCGAAGCAGCGCAGCTGGCGGTTCGTGCACGTCGCGTAGACGCTCCCCGCGCGGTGCGGCTGCCCGAACAGGTACTTGGAGCCTTGATGGCGGATCGCCACACCGTCCAGCTCGCACGACAGCGAGCGCGCGAGCGGCCGCCCACCGCCTACCACTTTAGTGGCCGACTCGAACAACTGCGCGCCTGTGGACACTTCAGCGCCGAAGCACAGCGCGCCCGCGAGCGCGAGGAGGCGCGCCACGGAGCGTGTCGAGGGGGACATGGCGGGGGACTGTGTCGATCGCGGCGACCAAGGATATTGAGGCAGTCCGTGGTCATTTGAGCGGCGCTCGAGGCATGGCGACAGTAGTCTGATCGTTGACCAGCTGGGATTTAGCGAGGGAGTGCCACAATGAGATTTTTTTCAGAGTTTTGTGACTATATTGGCTCAACAACTATGCAAAAATAAACCTAAGCGTAACTTATCGCCTCGTTTTGTCATTTTTCATCCCATTATTGCTCTGAACTCTTCCAGTTGGATCGGTATGAAGCGTTCGTTCTGTATGCAAAATTCATACCAAATTGATCACCTGCTCGTGTTGAAGTGATGGCAACAGTACGGCAATGCTCTCGTGCTGCTTTCCAATGGTTTCCCGCTCTGAAAACTCGCCCACAGCTCTCTATTTCCGGGATCTCGACGCCTTTTCGGGTCGGTCGCCGCACTTGGCCGACCAAAGTCTCAACGCGATAGTCGAGAGGATTCGCAAGGCTGCACGATGGACGGCAGCCTCGGCCTCGTATACGTGTGCGGGGAGCAGGCGCGCGGAGGCATCAGTGTGGCCGACGCACTCAAAGGAAACCAGATCCGCGGCCTCTTCGTGGTTGGAGAGGAGCTCGTGGCGCTCGCTGGTGCGTGGGGGCTCCAATGGGGCGGCGTGGAGTCTGACCAAGAGCCTACCGACTCGGCCTGCCTCCGCCAAACCATAGCAAGCGGGCTGCAAGACGTGAAGGTTCGCCAGCTTGCAAACGGGAAGGCGCATTGCGTCGCTCTGTCTCTCGACGGCCAGCTCTTTTCCTGGGGCACGCGGGGCGATACAGAGTTTGCCGTCGGGGAATTGGGGAGGTCGAGCGACTCCAACGCCCGTGTTGGTCATCGGCGGTCGCAGACGCCGCAAGGTCGCCCTGACTGGGATCACGACCGAGGCCTCCCCTCGCTTTCGACGTCTCTGCAAAGGCAAGATATGGCCGCACATATTCCACAGCCCGTCCAAGTCTCGAAGGACCTTGTGTTCGTCAAGGTATCGTGCGGCAGTCAGCACTCCGCTGCGGTCACCAACAAGGGCGACCTCTACACGTGGGGCCGAAACTTCGAAGGCCAGCTCGGCCACTCGCTGCGGACGCTACCCAAGGAGCTCAACGCGGTTGTCCACAGCATCAGCGCGTGGCCAAAGTACGTGAGTGGCTTCCTGTCCAAGCCTCGCGTCTCTGACGTCTGCTGCGGCGATCGCTTCACGGTGGCCCTGCTGGAAGACGGCAGTATCTACCGCTTTGGCGAGCGCTGTGTCGGGGTCACCAACGCGCCTGCATCCGAGAAGTACTCGTCCGAGCTGCGTGTTGTGGCTCGCGGAGGCTCTGACGGATCGCCATTTACCGGCATTGCGTGTGGATTTGCCCACGCACTGGCGGTGACGGCTAGTGGCGAGCTCTTTGCGTGGGGCCTCAACACATACGGACAGCTCGGTTTGGGTCATGCATTGGGGGAGTCCAGTGACTCTTCAGTGCCCAAGACTCAGGGATGCAATCCACACAGCCTCATCCGTGGCTGCAATGTCCCTGCGGTGGTCCCAGGTGGCGTCAAATGGGCGAAAGTCTTTGCTGGTCATAACTACTCGGCTGCACTGGACCAGCACAACCAGCTCTTCACGTGGGGCTGCGGCAAGTATGGCAAACTCGGGCATGTCGACAGTCCGAGTGCGTGCGAATACGCACCTCGACCGGTTGAGCAGCTTCGCCAAGTGTTCATCTCCATGGTAGTGTGCAGTGCGCGAAGCCTGTACGCATTTGCTCCGTCGCGGGTGGTGAGCGTCTCTCCGGCGTGTGGCGAGCTCGCGGGCGGCTACGAGATCCGTATACAAGGGAGCGGCTTCTGGGCCAGCGAGGATGTGACGGTGCGCTTCGTTCCTTTGACTGAAGGGTGTCTTCAACGTGGGAGCGTCGGGGAGTTTGTTGCCGAGACGAGCGAGGTCGTGTGCCAAGTGCCGAGGTTCGCTGTGGCTGGAGACTTTGCTGTTGAGGTGTCCATGAACGGCAAGCACTTCACTTCAAGCGGCCGCGTATTCACCGCGTTGAAGTGCTCGTAGGCAGACACTGCGACCTAGCGACGGAACAACGTGAGCTGGGATTCTGACAAATATACGGATCAAAAATGAATGTAAATTTTTGGTTGCAATTATATATTGCAAACCGATTTTTTTAAAAGTCAATAGTATTGTATTTTTATAGACTCGCTCCGCAATAATAATTGCAACCAAGAATTCACATAATTCAAATGTCGCTTTATGCTAAAAATTAAAAAAAACTTTCTTTTTAGAATAAAACGACATTTACCACCCCTCCGCGACTCAAGGACACAAATTTTCGCGTTTTTGACGGATTTTGAAAATCGTGAAATCCGCATATTGCGTCTAAACCTCAGTACCACACATAAGATTGGGATCTTACTAGACGAAGGGCACAATGCTTGCTCCATTCACTCGGTAGTTTTCGAGCAGTGAGCGCGCAAAAATGCGTCCTCGCGCAGTTTTTGCCAAGTGGCCGCACCTCGGCCATAACAAGGCCAAATGGGCTAGGGTTACGTCCTTTTCGACCAGTGTCGACATGTTTATTTTGTTGTTTGCATAATATATAACCAGTGACATGTGTATTGTATACTCACACTATTTATAAGTGGTATCAGCTTAAGAATCAGTTTTTTGTGTGGCCATCATACAATTAGCAGCAAGTTGCTTGTAGTAGTCAATGATTTACCGGATTTCGTCCCACCGTTGCACATTAAATGAATGAGTTGATTAATGTATTATTGTGAAAGCCAGCAAGTTTGTCTGTTTATTTTGCAAAATCCCAGAATAAAGCCGAGAATTTGGAGAACGCACCCTTTATACTATATATATCGGGGAGAGCCCTCAATTAAGAGTGCGTACCCTGTTTGGAACCCTAGTTAAAACCACGGTGAGTGCAGATTTATATATATCGACCCGCTTGAAACGCCCATTTTGCCATGGGCATTCCTGGTGGGTGTGACGGGGTCACACAGCACTATGCACGAGGAAGCGTGCACACCGTTCACGGTATATTAGAAAGCTTAACAGTCTAATATACTTGGCCTCACTATAGGCCCAAGTATAATAATACCAATTGTTACTTTCTTTGGAAAATGGAGACTGACTTTATTTCTCTGTAGTCCAAAAGGACAATTCGAAATGGGTGGTTCCGAACTAACCTAATTAGATCTAACAGGATCAAATCTAAGAAACGTATAAAGTCAAAGAACTATACAGTCTCACAGTACCCACGGTACGTCAGCGGTCTTCGGCGCCAG
>JAADXZ010000464.1:0-20885 GCA_023338055.1 Phytopythium mirpurense | reverse complement strand
CATATTGTATTGTCTCGTAAAAAACTACGATATTAACGAGACTCAGCCGTAACTTACGTAATTTGCACTTTTTTAGCCGGTGGTCTATTGTAATGATGCCGTCACTTGCTCTTCGATCACGCGATATTTATTTCAAGTGTAAATTAGGTGCCAGGCGCATCTCGAACCGACGAATTACTTGTGCATCTTGGCAACTTGAAAACTCCAAGATGCCAAGATGCGCCAGTAATTCGTCGGCTTTACTGCTCAAAACTTGCCCCCTGGATCATGCACATACTCTGGATCATGCACTGTATTTCGTGTCTTAATTCGCTGACTTTCCTGCAATGCTTGCTTGTCCCACGCTAAAGCGCAGGCTGCCGACAGCGCTAACTTGGATGTCTCTCGACCATCTGGTTCCGCCTGCCACCTGCCGGTTTGTGAGTGGTCAGTCCAGGCGAGTCACGCACTCCAGAAACAGCCTGTGCCAGACCAGCTGACTGGCAGGAAAAACAGCCACTTTCCGCGCACACACAGCTAAAGTTTAGCCGGTCGTCTCGACTCACTTGCATTCAGTATGCAGATTCGGCTGCTTCCTGCCTCCTTCCGCCCAGCTTCTTCCCTCTCGCTTCGCGGTTTACCAGTATTCTTGCCAGATCCAGAACGCGGGATAAGACTGCGCGCGTCAATACATACAGTGGCAAAGGCGGTGGCTGCTGGGTCCCCACTTGATTTTAGTATTAGCAAAGCCACCAAGAAGGGGGAAAGAGCAGACAAAGCGCGCCATCGACCAGGCCGGCGCTCGCTCTAGGCTGGGCCCGCGCGCGAGCTCCTCATCCATGAACAGCGTCGCGGCTCCGGTGCGCATGAACATGACGACCGCCCCGCTCCACCACCAGCCGCGCCACCCGACGGCCGCGGGATCGGCGGCCGCGTCCGCCAGTCGCCACGGCCGCTCCGCCGCGCGCGCGTACCCGACGGGGCCTGTGGCCGCCGCCGACCCGAGCGCCCCGTACGCGCGGGCGCCAGCGTACGGAGACGACGTGATGGCCAAGGCGCACGCCATCGCGCTCGCGCAGGCGCAGATCCAGGCGCAGGTCCAGGGTTACACTTCGCAGCACCAGGCCGGCGCGAGGAACCCATCGTTCCGCCCGCGCTTCCGCTCGTCGTCGGGATCGAACGCCATCCCTGCCACCGCGGCGTCCAATCAGCAGCAACAGGTCGCCCAGCCGAGCACGCGGCCGTCTAGGCGCGGCGACGCCCGGGGCCGCGCCGAGTCGGCGGAGCAGACGCTGCACCAGTTCCATGTTAGCAGCGCGAGCTCCGACCGCCGACCCGGCGGGCATCAGCACCAGCACCAGCAGCCGCAGCCACAGACGCAGCGCATCACTTCCAACTGCCGCACGTCCGCAGCCGGCGCCGCCAACTACGCCAAGAGCAAGCACGCTGCGGCCGCCTCTGCGGCCAGGAAGCCTTCCGCGTCATCTTCGGCGGCGGCCTCTGCGTCGTCCTCCGCGTCTTCCGCCTCGACGCGATTGGCGGCGGCGGCTACTGCTGCGCGGCCTACGTCATCATCTCAGCGGTCGTCGGGCGCCTCGTCCTCCTCGTCGGGCTCGTCTGCGGGCAAGCAAAAGTCGCACCCGCGAGTGGAGTGGCGCGTGGCGGTCGACCCCAAGAGCAAGCGCCCGTACTACTACCACCCGATCACGCGCGAGACGACATGGAAGAAGCCGGCGGACCTCGTGGAGAAGGAGAAGCGCGAGAAGGCGCAGTTCTTCTCCGCCATGGAGAACAACATCCGACTCAACCTGCGCGACGGCCGCTGGCTGCGCGACAGTGCGGTCAGTCTCGGAACGCTCTCGCCGAACCAGGCGACCGAGGAGGAGCGCCAGTCGTCCAGCTCGACCACCAGTACGGCTAGCAGCTCCCGCAGCAGCCTCGAGAACAGCAGCATGAGCGGCTCGGCGGCCGCGGCGATGAAGATGATGATCCAGACGGGCACGGGCTTCATGGCCACGCGGTCGCTCCCGACGACCCCGGACATTGTCGCAAGCGGCCGCCGCCCGCCAGGTATGCCAAGCGACAACCAGATGGACGACGGCATCGAAGAGCTCGCGACGAAGCGCCCGACGCTCTTCCGCACCTTGTCGTCGTACGAGACACCCGTCATGACGGAGATGAAGCGATCGGACGACGGCGCGCGCCTGGCGGTGCCGTCGCCCATCCAGGAGCGCGTGCGTCTCGGCAAGCTCGCGCCTCGAACGTCGGACCTCGAGTCGTACGCGCGCAGCGCCAACATGGAGACGCGGCGCTTGCCCGCGCCCTCGGGCTCTCCGCAGCCGACTCCTTCTGGTGTGTCGTCGTCGCCGACGATGCGCGCTCGCTCGCGCCGTCGCGCCAACAGCACGGGCACGATCTACGTGCGCATGGGCACCATGAACGCGCCGGACCAGGACTGCACCATCCAGTGCGTGGCCACTGTGCTGCGTGCGCACATGATGGAGGCGCTGGACGCGCCGATCCTGGTCGACCCGCGGTTCAACGTGTTCGTGAACCGCCGAGACCTCCGTCTCGGAGCGATCGCGGACGACGACGAGCACGAGGACAGCAGGGAGGCGTACCGCGACAGCGAGGAGGACGCGGCCGCGTCGATCCCGACGCTTGCGGAGATCGCGGCGTTCATCAAGCACGTGTTCTCGCGCGCGCAGATGGAGTCGGAGTGCATCATCATGAGCCTCGTTTACGTGGAGCGGCTGCTCAAGTCGACGAGCGGGTCGCTGCAGCTGCAGGGCAAGAACTGGCGCCGTATCCTGTTCTGCTCGATGGTCATGGCGTCCAAGGTCTGGGACGACCTGAGCATGTGCAACGCCGACTTTTCCAAGATCTGGCCCGAGCTGTCGCTCAAGCAGATCAACGAGCTGGAGCTCGTGTACCTGAGCGCCGTCGAGTACAAGGTGCGCGTGTCGGCCGTGTCGTACGCCAAGTACTACTTCCACCTGCGCTCCATGTGCGCCTCCATGGGCATGCTCGCGTCCTTCGACGAGAGCGCGCCGCTCAACCTGGACGGCGCGCGCAAGATGCAGGTGCTGTCGGAGGAGTACCAGGAGCGCTCGAAGCTCATGCCGGCGCCACGCCGCCGCAGCGTGACGATTACGACGACGTCGGCGGCGGAGGGGCTGCAGGCTATGGGCGACGGCACGGCGAGCTCCACGGCCAAGGCGTCGCCCGCCGCCAGCCTCGAGCAGCTGGTGCTCATGCAAGTACGTCCGGCAGGCGGCATCAGCGCGCTGCCGTCGTCCTCGCTGTCCATGTACCGGATGTCGTCGTCGATGGCCAAGCAGCCGTGAGTGAAGCCACGCGACGAGCGAGAGGCGGCCACGAGGACGAGAGGAAGGAGAGGGGGCGTGTGTGTGTGTGTGTGTGTGACGTGTGAGCGACCAGGTCGAGCAGTAGGTGGGAGTGCGTGCGTTCGAGTGGATGTGTTTAGCGCGGAGGGGACGGACGAGACGAGCTGTCTCGGCGCTTGGTGCGTGTGACGTGTCGTCGTTGGGTGCGGTGCGAGTGACTGGCGGCTCCTCCGTGCGCCTCTCCGGCCTCTTTTACAGAGGACCGAGGAGCGGCGAGAGCCATCGGAATGAAGCAGAGTCAACGTGTGGCATCGTCGTATTGATGCCTGTCTCCTCCCGTGTTGCCTCCGTTGTAATATGCACCGCATCAAGCGCTGGGGGTGGTGGCGATCTTGGCCACGTAGTCCCTCACCCACAGCAGCGACCGGTGGTGCGCGGGCGGGAGCCCTGCGAGCGCTTCGGCCGTGCGCGCGGCGTCCCCAACGCACGCCACCGCCAGCCGAAGCGCCTGCGTGAAGGCGTCCTGCTCGAGCACGGCCACGTCCAGAGCCAATGGCGACTCGCCAGCCACGCCACCGGTAGTAGCAGCGTACGCCGGTGAGTCGCCGTCTCCTTGAGCCAGCGCGTCCGTTGTCTCTGCCACCTCCGCGTCGCTCTCGCTGGCCTCGTCCTCGTCCTCCTGGTCATGGTCGCTGGCCGACTCGACGACGCTGCGGAGCTGGAGCACCATGCGCTCGAACTCGAGGTTGTCGGCTACAACTGGCGGTGGCGCCGGCCACGGATGCACCTGCGGCGACTCACTGGCGTCAGCGTAAGCCGTCTCGCGGTCCTGCAGCATTGCGTCGGCCTCTCTTGGCTCCGGAGCGGGCGCTTGGCGCGGCGGATCCTCGTGGAGCGACGGCAGCGACTCGGACGCGGCCGTCTCGGCGACCAGGTCGGGCAGGTTCTGCACTAGAATGACCGGGTCGTCGAGCGGGTCGGCCGAGGCGCCTCTCGCCAGCGCCTGCTTCTTGGCGCGGATGTGCTGGCGGATGCCGTCGCCCGAGCCTCGAACGGCCGCCTTCTTCTTGGTGCCGCCGGTCGAGAGGCCCTGCACCTGGATCACCACAGGCTTCGGGTACGCCTTGGCCGCCGCGGACGGCTGCTTGGCGGCTCGAGGCGGCGGTGGCGGTGGCGCCACCGCGAGGTGGTCCAGGAGCTCCTGGCGCTGCGCCTGCCACTGGCGCAGTATGCATTAGAGCGCTTGTAGATCCGTCGCATCACGACCGAGACACGCCGCACCGTACCTGCGCGTTGAACTGAGCGATGCGACTCGCCACGGCGCCTCTGGCCGGCTTGACTATGGCAGCTGGCGCTGGCGGTGGGTCGGGAAGGCCAGCAGCTGCCTTGGTGGCCGGCGCTGCAGCCGGGGCCGCACGCCTGGGCTGGCGCTTGCTACAGACCGCCGCCTTCTTCGCCACTGGCGACGGCGCGGGGGCCTTGGCACGGGCCGCGTGCGGCGTTGGAGCAGCCTTGTTGGCGCTCGGTGGCGAGCGGAAGGGCGACGCCGCCGCCCGCACACCGACCAGGGCGCCGCCGCGCTTCTTGAGGGACCGCGAGCGGCTCAGCGCCGCCGCCTTTGGCCGCGGAGCTAGCCCCGGCCGCGGCTTCTTCAACACGTTCTTGGCGGCGTTGCCATCGCTACGAGGAGCGCCCACGGCTCGTGTCGGCGTCGCCACTGCTCTCTTCGCCGCAACAAGAGGCGCCGGGGGAGGCAGACACGCCGGGGACGCCACGACCGGCGGCGGGAGCGCCGCGTGCTTGCGGAAGACGTCGTGGCCGTGCAGCACCGTGTGGCTGAGCTCGTCGGCGATGGCGCGGTCCGAGAGGAAGCGCTGGATCCTCGTCATGACGATGGGCGAGCGCAGCAGCCCGCTCACGCTCGGGCGGTCGCGCGGGTTCTTCTGGAGCATGGCGTCCACGAGCGCGCTCAGGCCGGCGCTGTACTGCGTTTTGGCCTGCTGGCCGGCGAGCGCGGCCGCCAGGGGCGTGTAGCTGGCGCGAGTGATGTTGTCGAAGAGCTGTCGCTGGCTGCGACCGTCGAACGGGTGCGCCAACGTGGCGAGCTCATACAGCACGCAGCCGAGGCTCCAGACGTCCGTCTTGCTGTTGTAGCACTTGCCGAGGCAGATCTCGGGCGACGTGTAGTAGGGCGTGCCCGTGAGCGTCTCGGCGCTCGCGAGCGTGTGGCTGAGCACGGTGGCGACGCCGAAGTCGCCCAGCTTGACCACGTTGGCGGCCGTGAGGAAGATGTTGTCGGGCTTGATGTCTCGGTGGATGATCTTGCGGTCGTGCAGGTGCTTGAGCGCCAGGCACACCTGCACGAACAGGTCGAGCACCTCGTGCTCCTGGAACAGGCGCGGCGCGGCTGCTCCTGCGGCCTGCCGCCGCTGCACGGCCTTGCGCAGGTCGCCCCCGTCCGCAAACTCGGTCACGATGCACAGCACCCGCTCGCGCCTGGCGCCGGCGGACGCGGGCGGCAGCAGGAAGCTCTCCTTGCACGCGATGATGTTGGGGTGGTCGAGCGCCGCCAGCAGCTTGGCCTCGCGCAGAGCGCTCTGCTGGTCGCGCGGGTCCACGCGGATCTCCTTGACGACGAACCGCTTGCCGTCCGGCTCGCCCCGCTTGGCCACGAGGAAGGCGCAGCCGAAGCTGCCCTGGCCGATCTTGGCCAGCTTGACGTACTTGTCCATGCGATCTTAGCGGAGTGAAGGCCGCGCGAGCGACGGACTGGACGTGGCCTCGAGCGAGTCTGCAAGTGAGCGTAGCGGGCGGCAGGAAACGGACCGAAAGAGGGAGCGAATCGCTATATTTACGCTCGAGGCCGCGCTCGCGCTGTCACAGCATGGGAGTTTGCTGCGTCGGGAGCTGCAGCGCCGTATGGATCGCCGAGAGATGGCCAGCGACGCGGCGCCATGCTCGTTCCCCGCCGCTCTGCAGGACCCGACGCGCGATGGGATCCTGTACAAGGGCGACGCCGGGAAGGCGCGGCGGCGGTTCCAGCGCAAGCCGCCGCACCTGGACTACGCGCGCGAGTACGAGGCCTCAGGGTCGCACGCGAAGACGCGGGTGACCATCGCCGCGCTGACCGAGAGCCACCGGCGCCAGCAGGTCGCCAACGAGGAGGCCTACGACCGGGACCGCGCCGCCGAGAGGTTCACGGCCTCGTTCGTCGAGACGCGGCTGGCCACTTGCGGAGTGCCCACGCTGAACTCCAAGAGCGTGTTGATCGAGCGCCAGCGACGACACGCGGGCAAGAGCGCCGCGGTCGTCCCTGTCGACGGGCGCGACCGCCTTGGAGGGCTTGACGCCCGTGAAGCGAGCCACCAGAGCAGCAACAAGCAGCGCAAGGCGGACGCAGCAGCCGCGGCGCGGGCCGTCAAGGTCGAGGAGGCCGTCCGACGAGCGTACGGGTCGCAAGTGCTGGACCTCAAGGCGCTCGAGCTCATCCACATCCCTCAGCAGGTGTTCGGCTCCATGCTGCGGCAGCTCGCGAGGCTCATCCGCACTGTCAACATGAGCCGCAACGCGCTGCGCGAGCTCCCGACCGAGTTCTGCCTCGCGTTCCCGGAGGTGGAGGCGCTCGTGTACAAGGAGAACTCGCTCGGCACGCTGCCCGAGGAGATGGCGGCGCTGGCGTTCCTGAAACTCCTGGACGCCGAGTGCAACCAGCTCGTGGCGCTCCCCCTCCACTTACCAAAGGCCCTGGAAGTGCTCCACGCGAGCCGCAACCGCCTGCAACGAGTGCCGAATCTCCACGAGCTGACGCGGCTCGTAGAGCTGGACCTGTCGTTCAACCTGCTGCAGCTGCTGCCGAACGGACTCATGGCGCTGGCGAAGCTCAAGCACCTCAAGCTCGCCGGAAACCGCCTCGTGACGCTCGCGACGCTGCCCAGGAAGACCATTGAAACTTCGGATAATGACACGAGTGATAGCATTGCGGCGGGTGGAGGCGACAGCGACCCGGAGCAGGAGAAGAGGCAATGGAGGGTCGAAGTGGACCCGGAGACGAACACGGCCGTCTACTTCCACCTCTTTTCCAAACAGGTGACGCGCGTCAAGCCCCCGAGCTTTCGAGTCGACATCCCCACGCTCCGTCTCCCGAACAACGCAGACCGACCGATGGACAAGGAGCGCGTTGCCGAGCTGCTCCGGCTGTTCCCAGAGGGCTGGGAGATTGTCGTGGGCGACGCCACCTCGACGAAGATCCAGTACACGAACCATTGCACCGGAGACACCTTCTCGGAGCTCCCGCCAGCCCTCGACCGGCTTGGGGATCTCTCGTATTTGCACTCGCTGGACGTGTCGGGCAACCAACTCCAAGAGCTGCCGCCGTCCATTGTACGTGGCATTAGAGCCGACGGTATCGAGTCGGGATCTTCCTCGTGGGACTGCGCTCCAACCTCGACTCTGCGTGTCGATCGCTGTCTGACAGGGCAAACTTGTGCGGCTGAAGCGGCTGGAGGCAGAGAACAACCGACTGCTGCGGCTGCCCGACACGTTCCAGGACCTCCAGGCCCTGCGGACCATCCGGCTCAGCATGAACGCGCTCGCTGCCCTCCCACCGTCGATATCCCAGCTATCGAGTCTGACAGAGTACGTTTCGTGTGTGGCATGAATATGGGCGTGATTTCAGGGTGCGATGCTGAGTATGGGAAGCGTTATGGCTCCTGTCAACACGCTCTAGGCTAGATGTCAAGCTGAACCGGTTGCAGACGCTGCCGTCGGCGCTCGGAGACCTGCCGCGCCTGGAGGTCCTGGACTTGAGCTCCAACGCTCTGGAGACGCTCCCGAGCTCGTTCTTGCGCCTCAAGAAGCTGAAGAGCCTCAAACTGCACAGCAACACGCCGCTGACGAGCGCCGAGGGCGGATTCACCGCAGACGCGCTGGCGTCCGGCGACATCCCTCGCATCATGTGGCAGCTCCAGCACCAGCTGCAGTGCGAGCTGCGTCAATCCCAGCCGCCCGCGCCGTCCTCGCGAGTCGTGGGCGTCGGAGACGAGCGTTGGACGACGGACATGCACTTGCATCGGGAGTTCGCGCGCGCCGTCAAGGATGCGCAGTCGTCTCTCTGTCTCGACTTCCACTGGAAGCGCCTGTCGCTGGCCGAGTTCCCTCCCGCCTTCTTCTCGACGCTCGGCAAGCTCCGCGAGCTGCGTCTGTCGGGCAACCAGCTCGAGACCATCCCGGCCTCGTTCTCGTGCTTGGCGGAGCTGCGCGTGCTCCACCTGCGCAAGAACGGCATCGAAAGTATCGACGACGCAGTCTTCTGCGTGCCCGACGGCTGCGCGTCCTTCCTCGAAGAGATGGACCTCGAGTACAACCATCTTGGGGCGCTGCCTTCGTCGATCGGGAACCTCCGACGCCTGCACGTCCTCCGAGCTGCCAATAACCAGCTCACGGAGCTCCCGGAGGAGATCGCTCACCTCTCCGGGTCGCTCAAGCAGCTCTATATCGCGCACAACCGACTGACTGAGGCGCCCCGAGCGCTTGGGGGCCTGGCTGCGCTCGAGCTCCTGGATGTGTCGTATAACCAGCTTCAGACACTGGACACCATGTCATTCGACGGGCTCACTCGCCTGCGGACACTGCGAGCCAGCGCCAACCGCCTCACTGCTTTCCCCGAGTCTCTTGGCCAGGCCGTGCCGCTCGAGGAGCTGGCGATCGCCGGGAACCTTTTCGTGGAGTTCCCTCCGGCGGTGCTGCGCCTCGGCACGACGCTCAAGCAGCTCCAGATGCAGAGCAACAAGATCTTCCGCCTGCCCTCCGAGTTCGGCGTCGCCATGACGGCGCTCGAGAGCGTCGCCAGCGACGGCAACCCGTTCCTGTCGCCGCCCGCAGAGATAATGCGGGTCGGCGTCCGCGCCATCCAGTCGTACCTGGCCAAGCGGCAGCAGCGCGTCGCCGAGATGGCGAGTCTGCTCGAGGCGCTCGCGCTCCCCTTCTCCCCGGACGCCTTTTTGAAGCCCAAGCTGCGTGGACTGCTCCTCGGCGTCGGTCAGAGTGCACCGGTCGCTGCCAACGCGCTGGTCTCCTCTGCATCGGAGCCGCCTCTGCTGCCGTTCCTGACGGCGGAGCACCTCGCCGCGTTCGACCGCGCGGTCGACCAGTACGTCAATGGCGCCTTCTACCTGCGCGTGGACACCCGCGGCGCCGACTTGGCGAACGAGCTGCTCTTCCGGACGCACTTTGCGCTCGCGCAGCGCCACCACCGAGCCGTGCTTGACGACTTTGTGCGTCTGTGCGCGCTGATTCGCGCCAAGAAGTGGGCCGACAAGATCGACTTCCGGTTCGACCTGGAGCGTCCGTGGGGCCGCCGCGGGGAGCTCGTGGGCGTGTACTCGGTCAACCCGGACGCGCTCTTCGAGGACCAGCCACGGCTCCCGAGCGTCCTGAGCGTGGTGCGCACGCGTGTGAGGCACGGGTTCGAGGACGAGGCGTTCAGCCGCAGCCGGGCCGAGGTGGAGGCCGCGATCGACCAGTTCGTGGGCGTCTACGGACCCGTGGGCGTCGCTCACGACGACGTGCCCTTCTACTGCGGCTGCGAGGAGCTGCTGCGGTTCAACAAGGTGCACTGGCCGTGCTACCGGCGCGGGTGGACGCTCGTGCAGGTGCTGTACACGCCCGAGGAGGCCGCGCGGCGCGAGCAGGACGAGAAGAAGGTGGCCGAGGGCGTGCGGGCGCTGCGGCCGCAGATCGAGGCCTTCCTGCGCACCGAGGAGGGCGGCAAGCGCTTCCACAAGGAGGTCGCGGAGGTCAAGACGGCGCTGCGGCAGAGCCTGCGCGCGCTCGAGAAGCGGCTCGTCAAGGCGAGGAAGGGCTGGAAGGCGCTGGCGGTGCAATTGGCCAAAGAGGTCAAGCACGAGGAGCGGGCGAAGCGGAAGGTCGAGAAGCAAGCAAAGAAGAAGAAGAAGAAGAAGAAAGAGGGAGGGGAGGAGGGGGAAGCGAAGGCGCCGGTGCTGGAAGTGCCGGTGAAGACGGTGGCGGAGCTGAAACAGCGCGAGGAGCAGCAGGACAAGGTCGCGAGGCTTGCAGAGCGCATCAAGGAGATGGAGGACGAGCTCGCGCGCGGCAGGAAGAAGCTGGGCTTCGGCTACCTTGAGTTCATGGACGACGTGGTCGCCAAGCTGCTCGACAAGGTGGGCGCCGAGGTGAGCGCGCAGCTGACGAAGCAGCAGCGAGAGAAGGCGCTCCAGCTCGGCTGGCGGCGGCCGTGGGACGGACCGGGCGGCCGGGACTTTGAGGCGTTCAAGAAGCTCGTACGGAGGAAGCTGCTGGACGGTGGGGCGCTGGAGATGGAGGACCACGGCGAGCCGGGTGAGGCCAGCAACAACAGCGAGATCAGCGAGGTGGCGTTCGAGGGGTACGACGACCTGGTGAGCAACGTGGTGGACGGCTCGGAGGGTGAAGGAGGCGAGGAAGAGGAGGGGGAGGAGGAGAAGGAGGTGGCGGTGGCTGCCCGACGCGCGGCACTGCTGGCGAATCTGAGGGTGAGCGACGTAAGCAGCGACGACGAGAGCGACGACGGCAAGGACAAGTCGCAGGACAGCGAGCTGTAGGCGCCGACTGTGGCGTACGACGCGGTGCGGACGACTGCCGTGGCGTGGGCCGACATCAATAGCACCGCGCGAACCAGACAGCCGACGACGAAGACACGAGACGCTGGAAATCGAGTCTGTTCCTGTAGCGGGTGCAGACGCGTTCCTGTTCGATTGCCTTACAGCAGCAGCGGGTTCTGGCGGTACGGCTGCGAGTACGAGCTGTACTGGTTGGTCGCCGCGCCTCCCTGAGACGTCCGGATGGACGGAGATGTGCCCGGCTTGCGCGGTGCACGCATCGAGACGCCGTCGATCACCGGGTAGCGCTCGGCGAATGAGGGTGTGCGCGGCGTCTTGAGCAGCGTCTGGTACACGGCGTCGCGGTGGCCGGGTGACTCGTGCAGGTACCGGAACTGCTTGAAGACCTTCATGGCGTACTTGGCGTCGATGACGGGGTCGTGGTCCGCCTCCTGGATGTTGTGCCCGAGCAGGTACTTGGCCACGTGGCGCAGCGAGAAGTACCGGTAGCGGATAGTCCCGTTGGTCAACTGCATGGGCAGGCGGAAGAGGTCGGCCACGTCGAACATCTGCCGGTAGTCCACCTCCTTCTCCAGCGTCAGCCACTCGAGGTCCTTCTTGATGGACTGGCCCACGATGACGCTGTCGGTCGGCAAGACCGCGCGCAGCTGCACCAGCGCTTCCTTGAGACTCGGCGCGCCTACGAGGTCGCTGCTCATACAGAAGGTTGAGGGGCGTTATTGAGGGGATACCGAGTCACGGCAGTGCCAGCGCGGCGCGCACCTCTTGGTGATGCCTGTGAGCTGCGTGAGGTAGCTCACGATCTCCTTGTCCGGCTGGACATACTGGTCGAACACAACCTGCTCGTCCTCGTTGACCACGGCGATCCTTGCCACGTCCCGGTCACTGAGCGAGGGAGCAAGCAGAGCGGGGTGTCAGGCTTCCGGTTACTAGCATAGACCGAGCGCGCGGTCACTGCAGATAGCGTACTTGGTGCCCGTGCCAGTCGCCACGCACTCGACGTCAATCGCAAAGTACTGCAGTGAAGCGGCATTCCCACGTCAGGCGCTTCTCCGCCACGACCACGCCATGGTACCGGAGACTATACGTACAGGGCCCTCGATGTCGCGGGTGAACACGGGCAGGATCTCGCTAATGACCTCGTGGTTCTTCTTGGACGGGTTCGGCTCGATCTTGAGCCGGCGGCGGCCCGTTCGAGGCGTGGGTGCCGCGCCGTGGTCCACCGGGTTGTCCGTCTCTCCGCCGGGTGGGGCCGCCGTCTGCTCGGGCACGACCATCATCATGGGCGGCTGCATCCCCGGGTGGTTGAAGAACACGGTTCCGCCGCTGTTGACGGCCATCGGGCCGGTCGCCGCCGAGTAGTCGCCCGCCAGCGGGTCCTCCATCGCGTCGGCGTATATTGGCGCAGGCGCGGCGGGGGCGTGCGCGAACGGGCAGGCCGTCCCGTTGCGGCAGCCCATCTCCGTGGAGAAGAAGCGGCACGGGCGCGCGCCGCTGCTGTACGAGCCGGCCGCGCCCGCGTTCATGGCGGCGCTCGCGGCATTGCTATCGGCAGCGCCTGCGTCTGGAGCTTGCTCGTGCCGGAAGGAGCAGGACGCCCCACGGAAGCAGCCCTGTGGGGACTGGAAGAAGCGGCACGGAGCCGCGCCGTCCATGGTGTCGGCAAACCCGTGCGCGGCAGCTAGAGGGGCAAATTGGGACAACGAGGCGGCGGAGGAGCCGAGAAGCCGCGGTCAGTCATGTAGTCGGGCTTCCGGAGGGCGGAGCAAGAGCGTAGGGGGCCTGGAGAGGAGCAAGGGGGTCCATGGGCCTACCCCTGCGGCCTCTCGGCTACCCTCGCCCTCGTGGCCATGCGGAGCGGCGCTATGCCCTCCTGGCCACCGAAAGCGCGAGCAACGCCAATGAGGAGCTTGCGCGTCCGTACCGTTTCTCGAGCGCCGAGTCCGCGGCAGAGGGCGGGTGGGGGGCGCGCGGGTCGGGGAGGGAGAGGCGGGCGCGGCGGGCAGGCAGTGTCAGCGGCCGCGGGCTTGTCTTCCTCGCGACGCGCTCGCTGGTTCCGAGGTCGCTGCGCTCTGGCTCATGCCCGAGAAGAAGAAACGCTCGACGGCGGCCAAAAGGGAAAACAAGAATACCGGTTTTGTACCGGTGATTATCAGTGGGGATGCGCAAGGAACAGACTGTGGCCGACTTTATTGTGTCTCATAGCTGGCTATATTGGGATGCATATATTGGTATGGGCGGCTGCGGAGCGTTTTAATCGGGACATGTGGGCGTCGAGCTCGTCGAGATGCCCGGGAAAGCTCGGCTCCCTACAGGTAGCTTTTCCAAACCCATGTCACACATTCTGCGCTCGTCAATCGTCTGAGATTTGCCCCAGCGTTCGTGTGGGCTCGTGCTTGAGCAACTCCATCGGTGCCGTTATCGGTGGACTACCGTAGGTCGCGTCTGCTCCTTGGCCGCGACCTGAGCACTACGAGCAGCTCCCCTCATCACCACATCTCGTAGTCGTCAAACCAGGTTGCATAGCTGTGTATTGTGCCAGCACCGCTGGTCTAGCGCTGGACTGAGGCTTCAACAGCTCGTCATGATGCCAAAATACAGCTTATACGAATAGGTTCGAGGACGCAAGTTTCCCTCCTGCGCGCGGCGCTCGTCGTGCTGCACCTTCTTGGTCGCTTACTCCGCGCCCTCCTCTTCCTCCTCGGCAGCGCGCCGGCGCTCAATGTTGCGCAGCGCGTCCTGCAGCTCCTCGGACGTGTATCGGCTGTTGAGCGTGCGATACTTCTTGAGCTGGATGACGCCGACGAGCTCCCGGACCATCCATCGGCCCTTCTTGATGGCCTTCTTGATCTCCACCGGGTCGCTCAGCGTGCGGTTCTTGAAGAACGCCGCCTTGGCCTTGTCGCGCACGTATTCCAGCCCCAGCGGGTAGTCCCTCCCCACGAGCAGGAACCGCTTGTACAGGTCGCGCACTTTTGGCTCCATTGCGTGTCCTGGCGTCGAGTATCTTCGAGGCATGAAGCATGACCCAAAACGCATGTTTTCTTCTGCCTAAACTAACAATGAGGAATCTTAAAGCTATCTATCACCCAAAAAAACAAGGAAGGGAATCTAGAGCATCACCGTGTGACGTCGGCGCGTAGCCGCTTGGGGAGCGTGCGTATTGACTGGTCGCGATAAAGACACGGGACAAATCAACATGTTCAACTTTGACCCGTTGTATCACTAGTTGAGTGCACTCGGATTCCCATGAAGATACATTCGTGCTGCATCCATGCATGCATGGCCTTCTACCGCTGTTTGCCGTGTGTGTTTTGATTATTTTGCCCAATCCTTCTTTACAACTGCCGGTCGCCACTCGTGATGTTCCTATCCGCTTCCGCGCCAAACAAAACAAATACCCTATCGCCACCGCGCGTCGTCGAAGAACGCGAGCTGTGTGTGTGTGTCTACCCTATCGTGGCCGTCCTGATGCGGCGCTGAAGCCCGTGCGCGCTCCGCACTGATCGTCGAGGCGACTCAAAAGACGCAAAGGGCGCCCGCCCACCGCGCAGCGACCCTATGGCGCTCGTTCCAGCAGTTGTTAGGAGGCGCTCGCAATTGCCGAGCCGATACCCATCACTGGAGTTCCCAGCATTGGAGACGGAGCCGCAGTCGACGCCGGCGCAGCCGACAGTATCGCCAGCGGTGAAGACGTCGGCTCGGACACCTGTGCAGTGTCGGGCGAGGCGGGCGGCGCTCCCGATGGCGACTTGGGCGACGGGAAGCCGCTCAGCTCCTTGGACGACGATGAGTCCGTCGGCGTCATTGGCGCCTCGTCCTTGCTGTCGCTGCCGTTCTCCAGCACCCGCACGAAGCGTCCCTTGATGCGCGGGCGGTCGTCCGCGAGCTTCTTTCGACAGTCGTACTTGATGCTCTTCTTCCAGGTCCGGTTCTTGCGCTTCTCGTGGAACTTCTGGATGCGCAGCTTGCGCGCCTCCGGGCTGTACGAGCCGATCTTGCGCTCCGCCAGCACCCCTGCTGGCGGCGTCGTTGCGGACGCCCCCAGTGTGCCCAGGAAGGCGTCCGGCGTCGTGATGGACAGCGGCTGCCCGCCGTGGATGCGCGCGTGTTCCTTGCGCAGCTCCTCCGCTGCGGTCGATCCGGCAGGCACCGTGATCTTCAGCGAGGGACTCAGCGAGCCGGCGGAAGACGACGACGAGGCCAGCGGCGAAGCTATGCCCGCATCGTCACTGCGCCAGAAGAGACTCGCGCGCTTCTTGCGACTGGAGGCACTCGTCGGGGACGGGATCGAGAACGACTTCATCGTGTCGAAGCTCATGAGGAGCTTCTCGGCGTCCTTTGGGTGGCTGGATCCGTTGGCGCCAATGGGCTCAACTACTTTAGACGAGAGGGTACGGTCACGCACAGCCATCATCAGCACTCGCTCCATCCCAGTCAGACTGGCCGGACGCGTGAACACAGCCAAGAAATGCAGCGCGCGAGCGGTCACTAACCGAAGGACGCCATGTCCGACGCGTCGCCAAACGCCGCCTCGCCGCGCAACGGGGACATGAACGACGACGGCCCGAAGCCAAAGTCGCTAACGTCTTCGGCGTGCGCCATGCCATCCTGGCCGAAGTCGAGGTTGAGCGACATCTCCATCTCGTCGTGCATCACCCAGTCGATCTCCTGGTTCAGGCACTCGTCGAGGTCGAGCGAGCGCAGATTGTCGTCGCTGACCCAGCCGTCCAGATCCAGATCCAGATCTTTCGCCTCGTCGAGCCGCATCTTCTTCTTCTTGGGCTCGCCGCCCGCGAGCAGGGTCGACTTCTTCATGCGCTGGGGCGCAGTTCCGCCGCCGAGGGCGCTCATGAGCTTGTCTTGCGGCGACAAGCACATGGCGCTCAGCTTGCTGTCCTCGATGGGGCTCATGGCGCTCCGAAGGATCTCCATTGGCCGCCGGTTGCGTCACACCCTCACGACAGGATTGGGCGCGGTCCTCAAAACACAGCGACTGCACACGCAGCGACACGATTCAACTAATCGATCGATGCGCGTAGGCAGCGGAGGAACCGCGCGGGTTACACGGCAAACAGGCAGATCGCGGCGGCGGCGCGCGCGACTTGCGTTCTTTTTTTCCCAGCGATGCGGTTTCCAAATGACACAATCACTCCAACCGGAGCTGCTGGTCCGCGGCCACAATCGGCGCATCCGACCTCGGGTAAAAAGCATATCTTTGCTGAAAAAATCGCTGTGTATCAAGGATGAAGCACCAACAAGCCTAGAAATGATACAAACAGGTAGCTTTTGAACTCTAGGACTAGGTTCATACAAACATCAAGAAATAATCTTTTGAAAGCCTTCCAAAAGTCGCTGTCATCGTTCTCGAACGAAATGAAAGCAAGGCATCCTCAAAGGATTTGTATTGGATCTAGGAATCGGCGTTTTCACATACATTATCATGGAAAGCCTACCTTGACTTGAATGTCTATCATCTCGATGTGTTTTAAACAACCGATCCACAACAGGACGATCTTAGATTGGGTTTCCGCAGATGATGAGGTAGGATTTTGGCCAATCCTCGAGTTGGTCTGGCGGACCAGCAGCACAGAACCGCTTCTTCTGTACTAAGTAATGGTGGTTTCAGATCTCACCCATAAAAACTGATGCTAGGTTGTTGTGAGTGGGGATGGGGAACACCAAACCGGTTTACTTTAAACGAAGGTAACAATACGCCCAGGAACTGAAGCCTTCTGTGAAGGATCTCATTCCACCCACATATTGTGCAACACACGCCACCACCGCTCCATTTCGGTACAATACCAGGTACCGCAAAGAAGATTAACATAAAGCAGTTCCCGTTGCTCGCCGCTTGAATTTCCGTTTTGACACGAGTGAAGCAGACGAAACAAGTCCGTCCTTTGTGTGACCCAATACGTTTTCACCATTTTGAGGCGTTCATTAGTGCTCATAAGTGAACGCGGACAGGACAAATGTACCGGTACTCGTAGTTCGAGTGTTAAAGCAAAATGTACTGAATTTAGTTATGATGAGGGCGTAAACATCGAGTGGCCAAACCTTATGATGTACCGTACCACTCAATTTTAACAAAATGAGTGGTACGGTACACTAAGACCGCAAAATCTCTATTACTTGTTGCCTATAAGATTAAGTATATGGTTAATCCTATTTGGAGTTTATAAAATACGTAAGTACATTTTCAAGCGACAAGTTGAACGCTCCAGATTGCGTCTGGCGGGAGCGTGTGGTCGCAAGAGCGTGTGATGCTATAATGCGCGGTGTGCGCTCATTGGAGTCCGTTTGTGGTGAGTGGCGAGCAAGCTAGCATGGTACGTGTGCGCGCTGATCTGCTGCGAGATTGCGCGCGCTCGCTGAGTAACTTGTGTGGAAGCGCAGTGTGTTCACGGTTTCAGGCAGTGCTCGTGTTGCTGTTAACCGAGCAACAGCACTAGCGCTTCGAGGGTGCGAGGCAATAGTGCTCTTTTGTCGTTGATGGTGTGTTGCATTCATTGTATTGTTTCCGAGGGATGCCAATTGGTTACTTATTCAGTGCTGTCATTGTTGAAGTTGTCGCCATGAGCTCTAGTGATACGGACAATGAAGCTGCGCGCGGGAGAGAGATGCTCGAGCTGCGTTTGATCGAAGCGTTGTTGCAGAACCAAGATCTAGAGCAAGAGTTCCAGCACATCTCGGTCGTCGTTGAACTGCGTTACGGTCGTGTGGGGCAACTCGACGTTTGCTTCGGGGATCGCGCTGTGCGTGTGTGGTCGGTGAGCGAGAACCTGAGGAACCGGAACTACGATTGTGTGCTTGAGCCTGTCGAAGCGTGGTGGATCCGAGATATGCACAATGGGGTGTTGCTGATGCACGAGACGTACGGCCGCGTCGTTGTTGATCGCGCGGACCTTGTGTTTCGTCCAGCGCCTGGTGAACGACGAGGGCGCGACTGTGACGGAGCTCACACAGCACGTCACGCGAGGACGCGTGTACACCGTTCACGGTGTCTAGGAAAGGTAACTGAAAAATAGACTCGGCCCTACTATGTCCTTAACCTAACGTAACGTCTTATTACTTTCCTTGCAAAACAGAGACTGTTTTATTACGGAATGTTATTCATGAACGAGTCCAAAAAAATGGGTGGCTCCTGGACACCGTCCGTGGCTAATCATACAAACTACAAGTTCAAAGAGTGACAATACCTCACGGTACTCACCACGGCTCGTGTGATCCACTCAACCTCACAGCGTACCTAGCTGGAGGGCGGCTGCCCTAAATCCGCACGAGACTAAGTGCGCAGCACTGAAGGGTACCCCTTGTACCCCGTGTAACCCCGTTACAGCGACCGTGTTTACCGCACGAACCGGATGACGACAACTCCTGGGGTGACGCGTCAGCGCGCGGAGCGTATCTCAGTCGAATATCGCCGTTTCTTGCGCCCGCGTCGTCGAGTGCCGCAGTTCCGCAATGTCGGCACGGGCGGGATGGAGTGATGGGGCTTCGGTGAGCGCGCGATGTAGTGGCGGCAGGAGGAGGGCAGTGAGGGGGGGCGCCGGATTGTTCGCTAAGGAGGTGAATGAAATGCGAATGGTTGCTGGAATTGTACATTTGTTTTCGGGACGATGAATCGAGCGTTGACATTGAAGTTGAAGGTGTGTCCTGATTGAGCACCGGTCAAATCATCATTCCTTTGCTTTCTTAATTGGCCGGTGCTGAAGACTATCAAGAACCCGACAGTTGGCACTGGGACGATGCACACATTTAATGGATGCTGGTGTTTATATGTGTGGCGGCGGTCGTAGCGGTGGTGGAGGAAGGGTGGTGGTTCTCGTTGCTTGGCGATGAAGCGGTCCTCATTTCACGATTCGACTGCCATGGCGCAAATCGCTCGTCTTCGTGCTCGTGCCGATGAGGCTGAAACAGTGTTCAAGATAGTGGAAGAGTTCGGCGCGTTCATCAATTCGACCAAGTCTGATCGATCGGTGTCGTGCGGGATCCGAATGTGCTTTCTGCGGGAAGAGCACTTTGAGGCTGGCGCGCTTGGGCAAGGTGAGTTCCGTCGCATCTGTGTGGCTTCTGATTAATCGTTGTCGCGTTGCACCTGTTTCTTACTAGTTACTCGGAGTGACTAGGCGGTAATCGAGCGCATGGGTCGCACCTCGAGTTCGTCGACGAAGCTTTCGCCGCCAACTTTCTTTCAGCCAGCGAGCTCTTGAGCCAGTTGACGGTCAGAGCCGTGAACCAAAAGGTATGCCGCGTCACAGTGTGGCGTGGGGTTGACCTTGGGCTGTTCTCGCCTGGTACGTTTGTGAGCTCGGGTGATTTAGTGCGCGTGTGTCGGCGTGGTCGTCAAGGAGTTCGAGCTTAGGTATGTGTATTTGATTTTTGCGCAGGCGAGGTGTACGAGCTGCACCACATGTACAACCTTCGCCGGTTCAATGACGTTGCGCAGGGCGTCGTCGGTGTTGCCACGGTGCTGAGCGATGCTGCGCGTCTGAAATGCGCTGAACCAAGTGGTAGTGTCGGAGGGCGCGCATGGGCAGCTCGCGAAACTGGTCATGCCCAGCATTTGGGCGGTCATGGCTCGGGCAAGCTCACTCCGGAAGCGTTGGAGGCGCATGCTTCGGCTCATCGCTCGAAGAACGCTAACAAGTGGGACCCCGCGCGTGATTCGTCAATGAGCGAGAGCTCTGCTGAGCATGAGGATGACGGTCAGCCCTGAAGAGTTCCTGAGCGAATGTTGTGGTGAGCGCTTGAACCGTGAGTGCATGAGTGAGGAATTTGGACGTGCAAGTGCACTTCGATTTATTTGAGTTGGACGTCGGAGGACAAGAGTGGACATACATTTTTGCAATAGTGGTGGTAGTAGCAATTGCTAGGCATGGTAACGAGTGGTGTGAATCACAGCGCTGTTGAGCGATTCCGATTTTAGTTTCATTTGTTTGGTGAGCTCATGGGAAATGAATTTGTTTGCACAGTTGCAGCCGTTGATCGCTACTATCTGCGTTTCAGCGCGCATTTTATCGACGCATCTTCATTTTTCATAAAACAAGCTAAGTCAATACTTTAAATAAAATTCGTTGTTTGGCGACAAACGAAGCGGTACAAACGATCGTGTTGCGAAGCACATGGCGACATTACGTCACTTGCGGCAGACTTCCTTGTTTGAGTTGTTCGCGTACTCGACAAGCTCGACGTTCAGAGGTAGCGCGAGTTCGTGCATGTGATGTTGCGACTGGCGACTAATTCCGCGCATGAGCGCAGATGTCGTCGCTGCTTTTTTGGAGGAGCAGCGGCGGCGGCAGCGGCAAAAGCGACAGGATCGCGGTTTGCGGCTAGGAGCGCGTGACGTGACGTGGCCGGCTGAAGTTGTGCGCCTCTACAAGAACGAGAATCCAGACCACATTGTATTTGATGGTGTCGCAGACGACAATGGCACGTGCAACTGCGCCGGGAACTGCTGGCGCTCAGTTTGCCGCAATGCGCAAGCTTCAGTGTTCTGTGACGCGTCAGGAACACCAGGTATCGGCGTCACGACAACATGGCCTTTGCCTGTGGATACGATTGTCGGTGAATATTGCAGAGTCCTTGTTGAGGAGGATCGCCTCGACGCAGCGACGCAAACGGGCGGCTTCGCGATGCGACTCAAGAGCAAGGACGTGAACGGGCGGCACGTCATTGATGCGAGTCGCCGTGGTGGGATTTGCCGGTTTGTTAACCACTCGTGCACCGCAATTGACGATTTGAAGAAGTCGTGTCTCGAGCCGAGCGCAAGTTCGTGATTATTGTGGTGTAGCGCGGTTCGGGAATTTCCGAACGGCCACTCACACACGCGCCCGAAGTCAGCTGACGGAGGGGTTACTCCGATGTAGCTGGTTGTTTCACGTTGTGTACCCGCTGACTATGGACTCGGCCACAATCCCGTCGGTAGTGCGTACACGTG
>JAADXZ010000463.1:0-20940 GCA_023338055.1 Phytopythium mirpurense | reverse complement strand
CCGCAACAACAGCCACGCTTGCTCCAAAGGTGCTAAATCGTCGAGTGAATGGATTTGCGAGAAGGGGGTATACGCTGCTATACTTTATACACTGTACGGATGGATGAGGAGTGCAGAGACAAGAAGGTTAGGGTTGTGCATGTCCAGACACGACTAAAAAGAGAGCTCGGGATGGTAACCATAACCACTCTCCTTGATATTTGTATGTGAACTCTTCAACTGGACCATGTCACACATGCAGCTACGCAAACTCGGACCTGCAGCTATTGAAGATACCATTCGGCATGCAGCATTACCGACCGCTACAGGATGAACATCGTGTTTGCAGTGGCAGCGTGGACTTGCCTATCGAGACAATTTACTGTCCCTGGTAGGGCCTCCGCTGTTGCAGACCGACTTCAATGGAGCTACACTTCGCCAGGATGGAGCTGCCCGTTGCGAGTTCAAGTCGCTCAACCGACTCGAACGTAGCTTACCAAATGTTTCAAAGTACCTATTTGCTCTCTATGCTAATCGGGAGGCAACTGGAATCCAACAGTCGCGTCGATGATGCCTTCCTAGGCTGCTTCAACCTACCGCTGGCGCCGTTGGCGGCCGATCTCGGACCGCCAACCATGTGCGTCCTCGAACCCGTTGGTTCGCAAGTCAAAGTCGCGAAGAGTGTCCTGGATCTCCTCGCGGGAGCTCATGACAAACGGTCCGTACTGGAAGACGGGCTCTTCGAGCGGCTTGCCGGAGATCACGATCAGCTCCAGCGGAGAGTCGCTTGACGCCTCGACCACGACTCCATCGCCGTCTTTCTCCAGTATCAGCGCCTCGTGCGGATCGATTGACTTGTCCTGCAACGAGCCCGACCCGGAGATGACGTACACGAACGTGTTGTGGCCTTGCGGCACCGCGTACTCGAGCCTGGCGCCCGGCTGCAGCTTGAAGTGGATGTACGTCACGGGCGCCTCCGTCTCGATGGGTCCGGTCTTGCCGAATACCTCGCCGGCGAACACGATGGCCTCGACGCTCTTGTCCTCGTTCAGCGCGTGCGGCACGGCCTCGCGCTTGATCTCCTGGTACCGCGGCTCCATGATCTTCTTGGCCTTGGGGAGGTTGATCCACAGCTGCAGGCCGTGCGCGCGCTCGTCGCTCGCTGGCATCTCGGCGTGCATGATGCCGCGGCCGGGCGTCATCCACTGCAGGTCGCCAGGACGCAGCTCGCCCTTGTTGTCGATGAAGTCCTCGTGGCACATGTGGCCCTTGGACGTCGGCAGCACGTACGTGACGGTCTCGAAGCCGCGGTGCGGGTGGTCGGGGAAGCCGCCGGGCAGCCCGACGTCGAATTCGTCCAGCAGGAGGAACGGGTCGAGGGAGTGCAGCTTGGCGGAGCCAATGGAGCGATGCACGCGGGCGCCGGCGCCTTCGCTGACCTCGTACGCCACGAAGCTCTTGGCGATCGACCGCGGCTTGAACGCGGGCATGTTAAGCAGTCAGTTTGAGGAATCGGATGCGCTTACTGCAGGAAGAGACGGCAAGTGAGGTTGTGAGGCGCGTGGGCGATAGCATACGGGCGGGAAGGCCTCCGTCGCTCGAGTCGACTGCCGGGGTAGGACGAGCAATCGCGCTCTCGACATCATCAATGCGTGGTCTTGGAACAATCAGAAGGTCTCAAAAGCGCGATTTGCCTCCAGTCACAGGAGTCGGCGGGTTTGATTGGCTAGTTCGGAAAGATTGGTAAACAGCGAATTATAAAAATAAGAAAGTAGTTCAGTATATCCTCACACTAATAGTACGGAAGGGTTTCACAGTATATTCAATAAATTTAGCAGCCGTTACGGCAACTATTAGTTCAAACATGAGTGACAGTATACTATCAGATTGGGAAAGCTATGATATTTTTTCGCAGTAACTGCAGCTTTTGGAGGTAGGCAACGGGGAAAGTGATGGCGACGACGAGCCGCCACGGAAATGTACGTGCCTCTCTCTCGGCGACCCGGGACGCTACGAGCCCCGGAACGCACGCAGTATGGTCACGACTGCGACGCTTCTCGCGTAGACGCGTCGCTTGGACCGCCATCGACTCGCTGGCTGTCTGTAGAGCGCGAGAAACTGACCGGTTTGTGTCGTCGGTGTGGCTCTTGTGGCTTGTGGTGACACTCCTTCCCTCCCCGCCCAGGCGCGCCTGCCGCCCGAGGTGAACCGCATCCTGTACGTGCGCAACCTGCCGTTCAAGATCTCGTCGGAGGAGATGTACGACATCTTTGGCAAGTACGGCGCGATCCGGCAGATCCGGCTGGGCGTCAACAACGACTCGCGCGGCACGGCCTTTGTCGTGTACGAGGACATTTACGACGCCAAGAACGCCGTGGACCACCTTTCAGGCTTCAACGTGGGCGGCCGCTACCTCATCGTGCTCTACTACCAGGCGAACCGCATGCAGCAGCGGAAAGCGGCCGGCGCCACCGCCGCGGAGCTCGAGAAGCAGAAGCAGGAGATCCAGGACCTCAAGCACAAGTACGGCGTCGAGTAGACCGATGATCGCTGGGCGCTGGGCGCTGGTCGCTCATTGGAGCCTCCACGTGTAGCTTGTTCCTGGCTGGTGCGTGGAAGCGCACCGCCACGTTTGGAGCACGCCTAGGGCACACAGCCTCGATAATTCCTAAGTTTATACCTTCTTGCGACCGACCAGCAGCGACCAAGAGGACGAGTAACCTTTGCACGCGGCACAACGTCCATGTTTCGCATTCCGTTCTGTTCATCCACACGTCGAAGCGGGGAGGGGCCGACGGGTCAGGCAGGTCCGCCACCAACTTCAGCCAAGCCCAAGCCCAAGCCCAAGCCCAAGCCACCTCCATGCGACCGGTACCGGTCGGCGGTCGGTGGCGCTCTCTCCGGCCGGCGGAGGCGCCTCTAAACAACGGCGGCCTCGTTCTTGAGCTTGTCGACGAGCTGGTCGACGTCCGAGACCTTGATGCCGGCCTTGCGCACCTCGGGCTCCTTGACCTCGAGCACCTGGATGCGCGGCGTGAGGTCGACGCCGAGCGCGTCGGCGGCCAGCACGTCGATCTTCTTCTTCTTGGCCTTCATGATGTTGGGCAGCGTGGCGTAGCGCGGCTCGTTGAGGCGCAGGTCGGCCGTGAGCACGGCGGGCAGGCCCAGCTGGATGGTCTCGACGCCCGCGTCCGTCTCGCGCGTGACGGCCACGTTCTGGCCGTCCACAACCACCTGAGAGGCGAACGTGCCCTGCGCCCAGTCCAGCAGCCCCGCGAGCATGGGGCCCGTCTGCGCGGCGTCCGCGTCGATCGACTGCTTGCCGCAGAGCACGAGGTCCGGCGACTCCTTGGCCACGATCTCCTTGAGCAGCTTGGCCACCGCGAGCGGCTGCAGCTCCTGGTCCGTGCGCATGTCCGTCTCAATGTGGATGCCACGGTCCGCGCCCATGGCCAGCGCCGTGCGGATCGTCTCCTGGCTCTGCTTGGGCCCGATGGACACGGCGACGATCTCCTTGGCCACCTTCTTCTCCTTGAGCCGGATGGCCTCCTCCACCGCGATCTCGCAGAAGGGGTTCATGCTCATCTTGACGTTGTTGAGGTCCACGCCCGTGGGCGTCACGCGCACCTTGACGGCGTAGTCCACCACGCGCTTGACCGGCACCAGCACCTTCATCGTTCCTAGGATATGGGGGGGGCTGGGGGAGAGGGAGGGGAGGGCGTCGGCGGCGACTTGGGGGGTCCGAAAGACGGCGAGGAGGGAGGGAAGTGGGTGACGTGAGGCGAAGATCGACCGATGCTTGGAGCTCCCCACACCTGCATGTCCGTGCGGCCCCATACAAACGAAATGATTCGCTGAAATGAAGACATTGAACTTGTATAAGCACTTTTGATTGGCTGAATAATCGTGGGGCACGGCGGGTTCCACACTCGACCCACGTGCGTCCTTACAACCTATTTCCATGTTTCCCACACTAACTATTCTTCAATCGGAGCAATTTTCGCGTCGACAACGCTAAAGTAGGACATATCTCCTCGCTTTGACAAGGTCTTGGCGCGATGCGCAAGCGGTTCCGGTGGAGGAGGAGCGCGGGGGAGCGCCAGTCCTGGACTCCTTCCAAGCCCCACGCCCCAAGCTCCAAGCCGGCGCCTTCGCTCTCCTCGCCATGAGCTGCGCGCTGCGTCCGCTGGCGTCGGTCTCGCGGTCGCTTCGCTCGCCGCGGTCGCTTTCGCGTCCGTCGCCCTCTCGCCTTTGCTTCAGCTCCTCGCCGTCGTCCTCGCCGTCGTCGTCGTATATTGAGGACGAGTACCAGGAGATCGCGCACGAGAGCGCGGTCTCGGGCGTGTACGCGCTGCCGACGCCGCTGCAGCTCGAGAGCGGCCAGGAGCTGCCGGGGGCGCAGGTGGCGTACACGACGTACGGGTCGCTGAACGCGGCGCGCGACAACGTGGTCGTGCTGTGCCACGCGCTGACGGGCCACTCGCTGGCGCACCAATACTGGAACGCCATGGTCACGCGCGCGTGGACGGACAAGTACTTCGTCGTGTGCAGCAACATCCTCGGCTCGTGCTACGGCTCAACCGGACCCGCGTCCGTGGACCCGCGCACTGGGGCTCGCTACGGGCCGCGCTTCCCCGCAGTGACGCTGCGCGACGCCGTGGCGCTGCAGAAGCGGCTGCTGGTCGAGCACCTCGGCGTGCAGCAGGTGCAGGCGGTGGTCGGCGGCTCGCTCGGGGGCATGCAGACGCTCGAGTGGGCGTTCGAGGGCCCCGAGCTGGTCAAGCGCTTCGTGGCCATCGCGTGCAACTCGCACCACTCGGCGTGGCAGATCGGCATGAGCGAGTTGCAGCGGCAGGCCATCTACATGGACCCGCGCTTCCAGGGCGGCGAGTACGACCCGGAGCGCCCGCCCACGCAGGGCCTCTCGCTCGCGCGCCAGATCGCCATGATGAGCTACCGCACGCACGCCGCCTACATGGACAAGTTTGGCCGCGCGCGCGTCGATGGAGGCGCTGGCGCGGACGCCGACGCGGGCGCCGACGCGGACGGTGGCGCCAAGCACGGCGCGCCCTTCCTCGTGCAGAGCTACCTGTCGTACCAGGGCGAGAAGTTCCTCTCGCGCTTCGACGTCAACTCGTACCTCACGCTCACGCACATGATGGACACGCACGACGTCGGGCGCGGCCGCGGGGGCGTCGCCAAGGCGCTCGCGTCGCTCTCGCAGCCCGCGCTCGTCGTCGGCGTCGACTCGGACGTGCTGTACCCGCTCTCGGAGCAGCGCGCGATCGCCGAGCAGCTGCCGAACGCGCAGTTCGCGGCGCTGTCGTCGCCCCACGGCCACGATGGCTTTCTGCTCGGCCAGGACGAGATCAGCGACCTCGCCATGCGCTTCCTCGCGGAGAACTAGCGGCCGAATGTATGTCTACCCCGCTCGCTCGGTCGGCCCCAGTGTAGATAGTTAGTAGTACGTACTGCGTGTCTGCATGTGTGCATATCCGTTCCCCGACGGCCTCGCTCTGGGCCCCGTGCTCGCGTCTGCGGCATGCGCGCGGCCCACGGCTCGGCCAGGCGGCCTTAAGCCCCGAATAGGAGACATGAGAAGCTGGGAAGCTCGCTGCGCTCCCTCCTCCACCCCACCCCACCCCACGAGTTCACCGCTTCATCCGTCCCTTGTATTTGAACAGTCCGTCCGCCATCCCACACCTCCACATACCTGGTGGGAGCAAATCACTTGTACAGCAGCGACGAGAGCTGCGAGACGCGCTTGTTGGAGTGGCGAAAGCGAGACGCGAGCCGCTTGTTGAGGAGCTTGAGCACCTCCACGGCCGTGTGCGGCGAGCTGGCCTCGAGGCGCCGCATGCCGTCGGCGCTCAGCCGCAGCACGACGCAGTCGGCGGTCGTGATGTACTTGTACATTTGCGCGACGCCGCCGGCCCCCGACATGTTTGGCGTGATGACGGAGCCCGCGCCGATCTTGAGCAGCCGCGACCTCGCGGTGGTGAACGGCGTCCATTGCGGGGCTTCGGGCACGGCGAACGACAGGCGCCGCGTGATCGTCGAGCCTAGGGATGCGGGCTCTAGAGTCGCCTCGCCATGGACCGTCGGCCTGCCTGCCACCATCGGCGTGGACGACGAGGACGGAGTGGTGGCGCCCGAGGCTGGGCTGACGGCAGGCATGGCGACCCCGGGGATGTTGTGCGCGCTCGAGAACTCCGAGTCCGACATGATGCTGACGAAGCCGAAGCACACAAAGTACGTGTCCCTGCTCGCGTACGGCGTGAGCAGCGGCGCGCCGCTCGCCACGACCACGATGTCGAGGAAGGCCGCCAAGGGCAGCAGCTTCTGCATGTCAATGCCGCTGCCGCTGTCGCTCGCCTCGTGCATCGACACAAAGTGCTCCCACAGCTCGAGCTGGTTCATGCGCTTCCACTCGTCGATGGAGCCCGTCGTCTGCGTCTTGAGGTCATCGGGCAGCAGTTCGTTCTCGCAAATCTCGAGCGCAATGTCGACGTCGCTGCTGAGCAAGTGGACGCGCTGCGAGTAGCGGTTCTGGCGCAGCGCGAGCTCGATCGGCGGCTGCAGGCCGCAAAAGTAAATGTCAAACATGTACCGGTCGGCGAGCACGGCCGCCTTGCGAAAGTTGAGCAGCGCCGTGGCGTCAAAGCTTGGCACGAGGCCAAAGTCGATGACGACGAACTGCAGCTTGGGGAAGTCGAGCGACCGCACGCGTGTGTTGATGCGCTCGACAATGTTGACCGACGTCCCGAAGAACAGATAGCCTTGCAGGCGCAGCACGAAGATGGAGGACCCTTCCACGTCGAGGAAGCGCGTCTGCTCTGGCGTCCGGTCCACGGCGCTTCGTGTAAGCGCCCCTGTTGTCTCGTGGTGGACGCACCCGACCTCGTAGATGCGGTAAATGAGCTCGGCCATCGAGATGACGATGCCGAGGGCCACACTCTCGAGCATCCCAATGACGAGGAAGCTGGAAGTGATGAGCACCACGATGGCCTTCTCGACTGGCTTGAGGAAGTGGAATGGCGCCACGAAGTACGCCTCGAGGAAGTGGAGCCCGACGGAGAGCAGAAGCCCGCCGAAAATGAACTTGGGCACGTACTGAAGCATTCGGATGCCTTGCGACCAGAGCATCACGATGAGCGCGGCGCACACGAGTGCCGGGACCCGCTCGTTGGCTTCAAACTGCTTCATGATGCCCATCGCCGACAGGTAGTGGCAGCCGCCGCAGCAGCCAAGCAAGCCGCTGGCCATGTTGGCGAGTCCAATCACGCGCATCTCGTTGTCCGGCGAGATCTCCCGGCCGAAGAGCGTCGAGAGAGACGTCGTGGCCACGCTGTACTTGAGCGCGCCGAGGATCACGAGGGAGACGAGGTAGCCGAGGCACTCATGGGTGAGGGCGTGCCAGCCGATGCGGTCGAACTTGACGTGTCTCCACGCGTACCACATGGGCGTGTCCCGAACCACGTTGGCCTCCCAGGCGAAGACCCAGCCTTCCGCGCCCTGCTGCTTGAGGTCCATGCCGGTCATCCTCGTCGACACCTGGAAGGCCACCAGCGCCGCGATCAGGAGGCACGGGAACGAGATGGCCACCGGGATCTTGAGGTGCTGGCCGAACCTCGCCAGACCCGCGAAGAGCACTGCCGGCCAGATGAGCAGCTGCTGCTGGAGCGTGAAGAACGCGGTCGTGAACGCCTTGCTGGACGCCATGTGGATGCCGTTGCGCATGAGCTCCGCGCCGATACCCGACAGGAAGCCCGCAATGACTGTCGGATGTAGGCAAAGAGCGCACAGCATACAATTCGTCAGTTGACCGCTCGGATCGACTTCAAGCCTGTACGTGCTGCTGCTGCTGTTCGCACCTGGGTACGGCATGTAATTGGCGATCGACGTGACGCGGAAGAGCCCCATGACCAGGAACACGGCCCCGAGCACCACGGACGTGAGCGACACCATGACAATCGCCGTTGGCAGAGCGTACTCGAGGTCTCCGTCGAAGTGGTGCGTGATCTTGTCGGCCATGGAGAACATGATGGGGGCGCTGTGCATACAATAGCATTCGGTAGCCGATGGCAGGCCAGGTCTCTCGTTCAGTCCACGGCGGCGGCGCTCAGGCTCGAGCTCAAGCTCAACCAAGCCAGCAACGATACAAGGCCGCTACGTACACAAAGACGTCGATCGAGCCGAGTGTCCACGGCGCGCGGCTCTTCCACGCGAGCACCACGCAGAGCACGGCGGTGCCGAGCAGGTTCATGTCGATAAAGTCGGCGATGACGGTCGAGAGCGGCGTGCCGTGACCGACCACCACGCTGGCGCACGACACGGCCAGCGTGGACGACAGGAGGAAGGCGATGACGCCCGACGTCAGGTTGACGAGCGCCGTCACGACCGCGCTCTGCACGCGCTGGCGCAGCGGCTCGCCCGGGCGCTCGTCGGCCCCCCTCAGCGTGCGAGACGTGGCGGCCAGGAAGCCGTCGCTCGAGGTGAACGGCGCGCCGTTGCCGTAGCTGTGGCGCACGCTCTTCTTGCGCATGAAGCCGCGCGCGTCCTGCGGCGGCAGCAGGCTCCGATCCTGGCCGAACGCGTTGCCGCCGCCCTGGTAGCTGCTCACGCGGCGCATGAGCAGCGCCTCCTGCTGCTCGCGGCCCTGCATCGTGTGCGCCGAGCGCACGTGCATGTGCGGCGACCAGCCCGCGGTCCCAGGGCTCAGCAGGGGCACGTCCACCGACCCGCGCGCCAGCGGCAGCGCCGACGACTCCATCTTCCGATAGGTACAGGTCGCCTATACAGAGAGAAAGTGCGCTACGTACGTGCAGCTATCGATGGGACTAAGAAGAGCACTACAGTATAGAGGAAGTGGGTGACACCAGCAGCAGCTGTCGCGCCCCTGTCGCTTACCGTACGGAGCTGCTCGTGGCGAACAAGACGTTGCCACCACCGCACAGTACCGGTATCGGTACAAGTATGTACTTCCGAGCCGCGGCGCGTGGTCGGCAGCAGGGGAAAACTGGAGTGCGGCCCTTGCATTCTCAAGTCTCACAAGTCTTTTCCGTCTCCATGTTGCACTTGAGCGGTGCGACGCGACGAGAACATTGCGCAGTTGCGACTTGCCAGCTTGGGCGGAACATTGAGCGCGTCGACGACGCGACGAAGCGGCTCGAAAGGGCGGAATCAGATACTCAGGCGATCTCTGAGATACTGGGGTGCTAGTACAGTATGCACTTGGTCCAGTACGGTGCATACAGTAGTTACCGATCCGAAGAACACTTCAAGTGTCATACCGATAAGGAACCGGTACTGAACGAGCTCAGCTATTGCTACGACAAATCGTCAGAACGCTTGCTCAGTTGGAGCCGCTGTGGCATCTTCGCTTTGCGATTTCGATCAGCGGGAAGCTGCCGTGGTGTGTTGTGTGGCAGAACTGTGTCATGAGCTCATGGGTCTGCTCGAGGCGGTGCAGGCGCTTTGACACAACCACACTGATGTCGCGTCATTATTCTCATTCTTTCGCGTTCATGCCACCGAAGAAAGCCGCATGACGTCGTACACTTCTATCCCGAACTTGGTTGAAGGGCACAGTTGAAGACGAGTCAGAATCAGGCGCTCTACCCCCAAATTCCAGATCTGAGGAATCAGAGTGAAAATTCCGCGGCCGCCATCTGGTTGGTGGTTCGCCACAAAACTCGACCCACGATCCAGCCAATCACCGCAACGGAACCCACACGTGATTCGCGCCGTGTCCGCCTTTATGCATCGCATTGCACTCCTTCCTCCATACAATCGCCCTCGAATGCGACACTCCGTGCAGTCCACGCTTCAAATCTGGCGACGCGGTCTAGAAATCCAGGACCGGCGAGCAGCTCACGAGCCAAACAAAGATCGCGCGCGTCAGCAGGCAGTGAAGGAAAGCGTCGGCATTCTCCAAGCTACCGCCGACCGGACAAGCCGCCCGCCATCCTCCCCTCCTTTCTCTGCTCCCCAATAATGAAGCTCTTCGCTGCCGCCGCCGCCATTGCCGCTGCTGCGACGCTCGCGCTGTCCGAGGGCTCGACGCGCGTCCACCGCCGCAGCCACGGTGTGCACCACAAGTTCCAGGAGACCGAGGTGATCGCGGTGAACGCGACGTGCCCGAACGGCGGGGCCGTGCTGCTGTGCGAGGACGCCGCGTACGCGTGCCAGGACGACGGCACGGGCACTCAGCGCTGCCTGCCGCGCGGCGACGCCTTCCTGGACGAGATTGACGACTCGACCACCTCGCCCTGGTCCGCGTGCAGCACGACCGACACGTCGCTGCCGTCCAAGTGCCTGTTCGACTTCCAGTGCCTGTGCCACGACACGGCCAACTCGGACTGTTACTGCATGCCGCCGGACGCGTACCGCCTCAACCGCGGCGCCGTCGCCGAGGGCTGCACGCTCTCGAACGGCACGGCCGGCGCGTGCGACGCGGGCAAGTACTGCCGCACTAAGGGCAGCATCCAGGAGTGCGCCGACGCGCCGTACCTGCCGGGCATCCCGCTCTACGGCGACTGCACGGGCGACGAGGACTCGGACGACGTCTGCGCCGACGGCCTCACTTGCGAGGCCTTCAACGACTTCCTCTCCCTCTGCGTTAGCGCCCAGTAGCTCGAGCCTCGCGCCTTGTCGTCCCCATCGTTCTCGTACGCCCATAGTACGGTAGTTTGCATTTACTACACGAGCAAGGGACCCAATACAGTTGATATGTCGTGTTTGCCAAAGTGCAAGCTTATCTTTTTGCACCCATCACCATATATCAGGGCTGCTGCCACCATCTTTACCATCCGAAATCTATAAATGAATTGATATTTTGGAATCGAATAAAACCTTATCATTTGAAGGACATCGTTTAATCTGACACGTTTGTTTTTAAAAAATCAAGATTAATGAAAAATGCAACCTTTTTAAAATTTCATTTAGGGATCAGATTCGACGATCCCCATTGGCCCAGATAGGGCGAGGGCCTAGGGTTTTTTCTGATTTTGGGTAGGTATTTCTGGGTCCAGCGTATTCGCTTTCGGTACATTCTATGCCACCGTCCAGTGAGTTCATGGCGGTTGCTTCCAGTCTCAACCCAACTCGGCAAGAAATCCAGGATCCCGCGGTCCAATGCGGCCCTTGACTCTACTACTCGTGGCGCTCAGCGCCCACGCCGCTGCAGCGTCCATGACGACGCAGCCGCACGCGCTGCACGTCGCGGTGCATGGCCCGGACGCGGCGCGCGCGGCTGAGGCGCGGGCGGCGGCCTCCAGCTCCACGGTGGTGGTCCGCGTGGTGGCCGACGGCGAGCCGTGCGGCAGCTCCGCGAGCGAAGAAGCCATGTGCGCGTCCCGCAACTTCGTGTGCCGCATGGAGATTGGGCAGGAGATGTTCGCGCAGTCGCCCTCGTGCCTGCGCTACGAGCCGGACAAGATGCGGGACGACCCGTTCGCGGAGGAGGCGGCTTCGGCGGCGCCCTGGGACTTCTGCGACCCGCAGTCGGCCGCCGCCCAGCCCATCTGCCAGCGCGGGTTCGAGTGCCAGTGCTGGGAGACGTCCACCGCGTGCGTGTGCGTCCCGCCCGACATTGTGCCGGACGACAAGCGCCAGGCCGAGGGCGGCGACGGCGAGCTCCACTGCGGAGAGACCCGAGGGGACTGCGCCGACGGCGAGTACTGCAAGCTCACGGCGACTGGGGACCAGCAGTGCGGCCAGAAGCCGTACTATGCGTAGGTACCGTACAGCCATGGCCGTGGACGTTTTCGACAGCGACAGCTTGGTGAGCTTTTTTCTCAATTGGAATGACCAACAAGTCTCCCTTCATGTTCTCACTGGGCGCTTCACTTCAAACGCCACGACCGTGCGATACAGTGAGGCGCTGTTAGCAGGTGCCCAAGCAGACCTGAAGAGTCCAGATGAGTGCATGCGGTCGATCCGTGGGTATGATGGAGCGGTTGGGTCCTTCTGCTTGAGAAATCCAGTGATTGCAATGGCTGACACCAGTGCCTTGCATACCTCGATGCGAACGAGCGCGTACCACGTCGCCTTCATGTGCCAGAGCCTCTGACACACGCCAGCACTCGTACGCTTTGTTGACTCGGAGCGTACGTGTATGAGTGCTGCACGTACAGCTCCCAAAGTATACATATTTTTTACACAAGTCACATACGGATAATCATGTTAAAATAGTACTTCTTGAAATAGAAGTGAATGATTGGACGATAAATCCGCCCAATCATCGTGTGCCAAGCCTGACGTGGCTGTCTTCACAGACGCTGATGATTGGCTGGAAACCCGATCACTTGCCTGATTTACACGATATGATTGGTCGAGAAAATTGAAGAAGTGTAGCCATCGCTTGTGTCACAAGTGTGTTGCAATGCATGGCACATCGAGCAGCTCTCCCGGTTCTTCTTCACATCATTCGAGCATTTACAGACCACCCGCCCACTTCACACCCACCCGCTCCTCGAGACCGCCACGCTCTCCATGAACGTGCTGATCGACCGCGTGCACTCGGGCGTGCAGCGCTTGCAGCAGAACGTGCACGCGCATCTCCAGCACCTGGCATCGGCTCCTCCCTCCGCAGTCACAACCGCGTCCTCTTCGCTGCAGTCCATGTTCGTGCCTCACGCGTCGCCAGGCGCAGGCTCGCGACCGTCCTCAGCTTCCGACGCGCCGTCCCGCTCTGGAGAAGAAGCCAGCGGCGTGATGACCGAGATGGACGGGGTCTCGCTGCTGATCGCGTCCTTCCTGGACGGAGAGGCGCTCGCGCACATGCGCGCCGTCAGCCGCGCATGGTCCGCGTTCGTGCTCCAGCACCGCGAAGCGCTCTACTCGCAGCTCCTGGCGCCCGGTCGCTGCGCGTTCCCGTCCGTCGTCACGTCCAGCTGCGCGTTCAAGTCGTTCCTCTTCTCGCTGCGGGACGCGCTGGACGTCGAGCTGCAGCACACGCTGGCGGTCGAGCCGGTCGCGAGCGCGCTCGAGCACTTCTGCACGCTCGAGCGCGGCCGCAGCCACCACCGGGACCACCACCCGGGCTTCGTGGCCATGTTCTGCGACCTGGTCGAGTTCCGCGACCCGCGCGTCGCGCGCTTCGTCGCGCTCAGGCGCCAGAGCGCACTCAGCATGGTGCTCGCGCGCACGCCCGAGGACGTGACGGCCTTCCGTCGCCGCTCGCGCTTCGTCGGGCCCATCACGTTCGTGCCCATCGACAACCCGCACTGGCCGCCGTTCGAGCCCTCGCCGCCGCTGGCGGACTGCCCCGGCTTCCTCGGCTACGCGTACGACCACGCGTCAGTCGTGCCGGGCTACGAGTCGCTGCATCGCTCGGTCGTCAAGTCCATCCTCAAGGAGCTCATGCTGTTCGACTCGACCGAGAGCGCGGCCGCCTACGGGCGTCGCGTCGGCTCGACGCCCTTCGCGGCGGTCGTCAGAGACGATCGAGACGACGAGGACGACCACGACGGTCCGAGAGCGCGGTCGACCTGTCCGCTGACGTTCTCAACGCCGCTGAGACGGCGCATGCGGCACTTGACGGCCAGTGAGCGCGTGCGGAGGCTACGGACGCGCATCGAGGCCGTCGACCGGTGCATCCTCGCGCACTGCGAGCAGTAGAGATCCGTCGAGCTGCCGAGTAGAGTCAGTCAATACACCGCCCTCCTCATCGGTCGATACCTGACTGTGCGTTGTCGAGCTGCGCGCGAGCGCCAGCGGGTCACGAGATGACGCACTGCTGGCCGGCACCGCAGAAGAAGAGCGAGCACGAGCGCTGGTCCAGACGCATGTCGCGCGATCGCCGCCGCCGTGGCCAGTCGAGGTCCTTGTCGGTGGCGTCCATCCCTCCGTCCTGACCGCCCTCGCCCTCTTGGAGATGGCCCTGGGTGGACGCGGCGGCGCGGTACCGCTGGAAGGCCTTCGAGTCGGCGTAGTAGTGGCAGAGCACCGAGTCGACCGTGTCGACGCGCGGCTGGCTCATGTAGGTCTGCGCGGGCACGGTGCCCTTGGGGTCGGCGTTTCCGGCGCGCAGCGGGTCGTCATCGTCGTCCTTGGGGTTCGTCAGCGGCAGCTTGAGGTACCGGCAGATGGGGTTGCACCGGTGGGACTCGAGGAAGCGCTGGAAGCCGCGCACGGCCAGGTTGCCCTTGCCGAACTCCTGGCCGCGCCGCGTATGGATCTGTGGGTCCGTGTAGTGGTCGCCCACGCCCTGGATGTCCACGACCAGGATCTGCTCGCCCGACGCCTCGAATGTAAAGTGCGAAAAGGCCTGCGGCGTGTTGCGCTCCAGCTCGCTCACGTACCCAAAGTTGTTGTTGTGCTTGTGGTACTCGCCCGCGATGAAGGGTTCCACGCCGCAGATCATGCCGCGGAGCGACGCGTCCTCGGACGCATCGTCGTCGTCTTCCTCATCGTTATCCTCGTCGTCTTCCTTGTCGCTGCTGTTGTGGATGCTGCTGCCACGACGCGCTGCCTTCTTGCGCGTCGTGGACGGCACGAGCTGCAGGATCCACGCCTCGAGGAACTCGACGCGCCGCGGCGGGTTGTACGAGTTGTAGAGCGTGGCGAACTTGGCGGCCACGGCCTGCATCTCGACGTCGCGGAAGTACGTGTCCGGGTCCTCGTCCGGGTTGATGGCCACCTTGGCCACGTACGAGTCGTAGGGCGGCCCGGAGGCGCCCCCGCCCGAGTTGGAGGTCCCGGCGCTCAAGTCCTGGAGGTGGAACACCTGTCGCAGTCCGCCGCGCGCGAACGGCTGCGAGTCAATCTTGACCTGGATGCGGGAGGACGTCCACTGCGAGTGGGTCGGATACACACGCGCGAGTAGCACATGGAGTGAGTTGAGCGGTCGGTCGTGACTACGGAACGAAGCAACCGACTATATGGACGGTACCTTGCAGTTGACCGAGTCGAAGACGTGCTTGATGGCGTCCCGCGCTCGGATCTGGGAAAAGTCGGGCGGCGCGTGATAGATGATGGGCAGCTGGAGCGCGAGCAGGTCCGTGGCCTTGGCGATGGCTGCATCCATTGATCCATCCATTGATCCATCCATCGATGTATAGTTAGGTAGCGTCAGCCAACAGAGGGAGGGGACGCGTTCGTCAGAGTGCTCGGCACAGCTTGTCCACGCCACGTACTCGGCTCGGTGACGGCGGTCGGCTCGCCCACGAGCTGCACGTGGCGGTCCTTGTACTCGGTCACGGTGATGAAGCCCTCCTGGAGCAGCCGCTGCAGGTTGTGCAGCTTCTCGCGCTTGCCGCGCTCCTCCTCCAGACGCGCCTGCTCCGCCGCGGACGCAGTCTCCGCGCTGGCGCCGTCCCACGCTGCCTCTTCCTCTTCCTCCTGCTCCTCCTCCTCGTCCACGTCGCTCATCGAGGAGGCCTCGCTGCTCCCGTCGCTGTCGTCACGTCCGCTATCACCCGCTCCCTCTTCTTCATCATCTTCTTCTTCTTCTTCTTCAGTGTGGACGCCACCGTCCTCTGGCAGCAGGTTGACGCTATACAGCGGCGAGCTGGCGCGCTTGGCGTGGTGGAGGAACGTCTCGGAGCGCGTGCGCGGGCGCTCGGCCTCGTAGTCGACGGTGTCGGCCCATGGGTCTGCGGTCGGCGAGCCGTCGTCCGCGGCGCTCGGGTACCGGCTGAGGCTGAGGCTGAGGCTGAGGCTGAGGCTGCGCGAGAAGCCGCCGCGCACGGCCGACGCCTTGGCGCTCACCCAGCGCCGCAGCGCGAGCGAGGACGAGGACGAGGACGCGTGCAGGCGCGTCAAGGGCCCGAGGAAGCGCGGGGCGTCCGCCGCCAGCGGCTTGGTCACGACGTCTTGGCTGAGGAAGCGTCTGCGCAGCGGCCGCACGGCCGAAGGGGAGGTCGCGAGACGCCGCGGCAGGTGGCACGCGCCGCTGTGGAGGCCGGCGGAGGCGCTGTAGGCGCGCCGCGAGGGCGAGCTGGAGGCGACGGAGGACGCGCGCGAGGACGCGCGCGAGGACGACGGCGAGAGGGACGGCGCCAGCGGCGACCAGCGGTCCGTCGGGGACGCCAGGGCGGGCGCGGAGGCGGCGGGCGGAGGGCTGGGAGGCAGCGCCCGCGCGTCCTCGCCGATGGCGGGCAGCGTGCGCGCCAGAGCCTCGTCACGCGCCATCATGGGGTCGGGAGCACAGGCGGCCCGTCTTGTCGGTAGTGTGTATGGAGTGGGGCGATGAGGGACTCAGTGAGGCGGAAGGCGGCGCGGATGGACGCTTCTTCCTGGTGGGAGGTGATGGTGCGAATGTACTGAGTGCAGTACAGTACTTGCACCGTTTGGTTTGGGTGGGGAGTGGTTCTGATTCGTTGATTGGCGCGCGTCCACCAATGAGCATGCAGAACCATGTCAACAAGATACCGCGAATATTTGGGAAAATGCGATTTTGGGAGAAAATATTGGCGGGTTTTGGGGTTTTGGGCCATGCGGCAAGGATGGATTGGCGCCTCGATGGAGCATCTCCAGCAGTGCAGTGCGAACACCAGGACTGGCAGTCCTGCTACTGCCACTACTAGCAGCCTGTCACTGCCGTGTGCTGACCCAGCACTGGATGGTGCAGCAAACAGTACCGTTGCTACGTCGCTTACTCTGCGCCATCCACTGCGCATTGCGCAGCACTTGCGCCATCCACGAAGGCATGTTCTCGCACCGTGCTTGCTCGGTTCCTGAATTTCGCAACTCAGAAAATAGGATTTTACGCAGCGAAATTTCGCCTTTGGCCAAATCCTGAAAATGCGTTTTTTTCGTCGCAAGTCCGCGTGGAGCCGCAGCACCATGCAGTACTTCGAAGTACTAAGGTAGCTCTTGACTTTGACCCTTTGTGCAGCGAAGTAGACCGGTTTCAATGTGATACAGTAGCTCTCTTCAGTGTGAAGTCCACATGGCGCATGCTAGACCGCGCACTTGTTGTTGATGGACGCACTGGTGCAGCCAGATGTGAACTTCATTCGAGGCCACACCGTCCTTGAGGCATTGAGTCTCTGGTACCAGCAGGTTCATGATATGCTCGTTCTGTTTGGGGCTCATCGTGGGCAATGCTCGCCTTGTGCGGTGCTGTACCGGGCTCTTTCGCGCCGCTGGCATCTTGGCCATGCCCCTCCACCAACGTGCAAGTCTCGCAGAAGGACCCGTCCGGGCATAAGGTCTCGGCACGTGCAGCTCTTTATGTCGATGCACACACAACGCTCAGCCTACACGATGCGGACGGGGGAGTTCTTGTGATATTGGATCTGCCAATTTCCACAAGTCGCAGACGAATCCCAGTCTTTGAGTTCCGGGTTGGCTGAATTATAGCCTATCCTCGCGTTTATTGGCTAAATTGTGCTTTTCATCGAATGATCCCATCATCTTTATATGCGACGCTTAAAATCGACCAATCCAAGCGTCGCACCACCAAAATTGATATACTAAACACTCCTATCTGCCAATCATAATCCCCCATTTTGATGACGCCTCGTATGAAGTGATCATCTCAGTACCAATGTCCCAAAAAGTACTCTAAAGAGACAAGTCTAATGGCCATTCTACTGAAACAGCAGCAGCTCCGCTCCTTTGGAATCGACTCGACGACGAAGCTCAAGCGCGCTCCTCCTCTCCTCTCCCTTCCTCCCGCTTCCACGTCCCCCATTTAACACTTTGCCTCATTCCCCACACACAGACCGCACCCAAGGTGAGCGCAATGCGTGCGCTGTTGCAGTCGCTGGCGGTCGCGAGCGCGTGGCTGGCGCTCGTGGCGGCCACGCCGAGTCCGACGGCTGCTGGCGAGTGCGGCGCGGCTAACGACGCGGGTGTCTGTATCGCGCAGGACTTGACCGCCGACATCCCGAGCGCCGACATGTTCTCCACGCGCAAGATCGCCTTCAAGTTCGTGGCGCGCGAGCAGGGCGAGGGCGTGGGCGCGACGGTGCGCCGCTCGCTGGGCTCGCACAAGCTGCGCAACCTGGACCCGTTCCTCATGCTCGACGAGTTCAACGTGGGCCTGCCCGGCGGCTTCCCGGACCACCCGCACCGCGGCTTCGAGACCGTCACGTACGTGTTCCCGTCGTCCAAGGGCGAGATGCTGCACGAGGACTTCCTGGGCAACAAGGGCGCGCTGCGGCCCGGCGACCTGCAGTGGATGACGCCCGGGCGCGGCATCCTGCACGCCGAGATGCCCGCGAGCGCCGAGCGCGCGCACGGGCTGCAGCTGTGGATCAACCTGCCCAAGGCCAAGAAGATCATGGAGCCGCGGTACCAGGAGATCAAGCGCGAGACTGTGCCGCACGCGTTCAACGCGGACAAGAGCGTCGAGGCGATCGTCTTCTCGGGCGAGGTGTTCGGCCAGAAGGGCCCCATCGAGCCCGAGGCGCCCGTCACGTACATCCACTTCATCCTCAAGCAGGGCGCCAAGCTCGACTACGCCGTGCCGCAAGGCCACAACACGTTCGTGTACACGCTGCGCGGCACGGGCGAGTGCGCGGGCGAGGCCATCGAGGCGCACCACGCGATCGTGATGGAGGAGGAGGGCGACGGCGTGCACGTGGCCACCGAGGACGCCGAGGGGCTCGAGCTGATCGTCATGAGCGGCAAGCCGCTCAACGAGCCCGTGGTGCAGTACGGGCCGTTCGTCATGACAACCGAGTCGGAGATCCACGAGACCATCAGCGACTACCAGCGCGGCCGCAACGGCTTCGAGAACGCGCCCAAGTGGAGCTCGGAGATCGGCAACCGGCGCTGAGCGCGGCAGAGTATCCGAGACATTGGCGGCGAGCCATTGGTAGCGAAATGGGTCTAGCGAATGGTACAGCAGATCGAATAACAGCCGTACATGTTCTTGCCGTATGAAGCTTCGTATAGCTCCGCGCTCGTGCTCTAACCGGGCCCCTGCGCCTTTGAGCACGAGGCCGGCGAACGCCACTGGCACGCGAGGGCCGCGCGACCCGGAGTCGCTGGCGGCCTTCTGAAGTGGCAGCGCGCTGCGCAACGGCCGCCGCGACGCGTTCGCGGCGTTCGCGTGCGTCTTCCTGTACGCCCCGCACTGAGACGTGGTGGTGCTGCTGCAGGACCCGCCGCGCATCAACAACCGCGCCGAGCTGGCGGCGGCGCGGACTGCCTTGGCGCGCGCGAACAGCGAGGACCCGGACGGGGACAGGACGCTGCTCGTGCGCACCATGCGCGAGTGCGTGCGTGGCTTGTTCGTGTGGCTGAATGTGAGGAAGCGGTCGCGGAGGAGCGCGCAGCGGCACTACGCATGGCATGCATGCGGATCTATGGCTACAAAAAGAGCTCTGGACCTTGGGTCCAAAGGAATCCTATCGAACAGCATGCTTATTCAGTCGACTTGTAGCTACAACACTATAGATAAGTAACCTATCGAACAGCATGCTGGTCCTTGCCGCGTCACGCTTATTTGAAAAACAGAGTGACGCGTTGTTGAAGTTGCTTCTTGAAGGGACCAAAACCATTATAATGAATACTGTAACCCAATGGCGCCAGATACAACACTAGATAATCGTATTGATTTACAAAGATGCATATACCAAATCCTGTCATGACGCATACGTTTTATTGGACCGTTCCATGTTTCCCTCCGTCCTCCATAGTATCGACATCGAGTCCCTCATGCTCTTCCGTCACTGCTTCGCCCTCCCCGACGTCTCCAGCGACGAGGCGTCGTCCTCCACGGCCTCGTCTCTCTACGAGGACGGCGGCTGTCGCTCCGTGTCCTTCTCCAGCGCGGAGGGCAGCGCCTGGGACTCGGACGCCGGCGCCTCGGACGAGGTCGACACGTGGTACTTCGCCGTGGCGGTCGGCAAGCGCACGGGCATCTTCACCGACTACTGACCCGACGTGGTGGCGCTCACCAAGGGCTTCCCCGGCGCGCTGTTCAAGAAGTTCGCGACCCGCGCGGACGTCGTGCGCTATTTGTACCTGCGCGGCGTGTACGAGAGCCTGGCGGAGGACACGGACTGGTACTACGCCGTGGCGGTGGGGCGCTGCCCGGGCGTCTACACGCACTTTGCGGACGCCTGGGAGCAGACGCTGCGCTTCTCTGGCGCGCGCATGAAGAAGTTCGTGCGCCTGTGGGAGGCCGAGGCGTTCCTGAGCCGCTTTGGCGAGGCGCTCCTGCCCGGTCGGTGCGCGGAGGAGGCCGCCGACGGCAGTCGCCACTGGCCGTCGATGGAGCAGCCCGGGCACGTGGAGGACCCACGGCACCCGCGGTCGCTGGTCGCCTTTTGCGACGGCAGCGTACTGCGGAACGGCCGGGCGGACGCGCGCGCCGCCATCGCGTGCATCTTTCCTCACTGCCCGGCGCGCAACATTGTCGGCCCGCTGGCGAGCGAGGCGGTCCACACGAGCAACCGCGCCGAGGTTTCGGCGGCGGTCATGGCGCTGCAGTTCGCCAACGAGGAGGACCCGGCGCAGGAGCGCACGTTGTTTGTGTTCACGAGCAGCGAGGAGCTCGTGCGCACGATGCGCGAGTGGGTGCACACGTGGGACCGCGTCGGCTGGGTCACGATCACGGGCGCGCCCGTCAAGAACCAGGACGTGATCCGGCAGCTGCGCGAGCTGCAGGGCGCGCGGCCCGTGCAGTGGCGCCACGTGCTGGCGCACCAGGGAGAGGTGACGACCTGGGAGGCGCACTGGAACAGCGTGGCCGACCACGAGGCGTGGCACTCGGCGCGCGTCAACGCCGAGCTGCAGCGCAAGATGACGCGCATCCTCTGACGTGCCAGTCATTCCACACGAGGGGCGTGGTGGTATTGAGGGCCCGGTGTATGTACGTGTGTGTGGTGGGGAGTGACGGGTGCCGGCCGGGTCCGCCTGTGTGTTACTTCAAGCACGTGTCTGTCTCTTAGTCGAGGGGGCTAACTAAGACTGCATCATTGAAGGGTGGGGGCAATGGACGGCAGGCGAGCGAGCGCCTTCACGACCGTCTCTCTCTCTCTCTCTCTCTCTCTCTCT
>JAADXZ010000462.1:0-20963 GCA_023338055.1 Phytopythium mirpurense | reverse complement strand
CATGGACTCACGGAGCGCCCACATCGTGAACAAGCGACTCGCCGTCTTGCGCTGCGCCGCCCACTGCGCACCGTCGACCGCGAAGATGCCCTCGCCCAGCATGTCGCGGAGGACGCCGATCTGGAAGTCGCCCTTGGGGAAATTGTCGAAGTGCGTCTTGAACACGTCCTCGAAGGCTTCAGGCGAGCACAGCATGATGATGTCGGGCATCCCCGGTGCTCGAAGCAGGAACGGCGCGAAATCGGTCTCCTGCAACCTGGACAAGAGCCAGTCGTGCATGGTGCTGAGTGCGAGCTGCATCGTACGAGATCTTCCAGTATTGGCAGCCGCGACTTGAGACGCCGTGGCTGGTGCTGCTCGGTCGTCAGTACTGGTTTGCGCGTCGCCACCGACAGCACCGTAGTAGCCATGACGACTGTAGCGAGGAGGGATACAGATAGCGAAGCCGGCGCGCTTTGAAGCGCCATTGCAGCATCCTCGAGATAATCTTGTCGGTCGTCCAGTGGAGGAGTCGAGTGGTCTTGAGATGGAAGGAGATTGGCAAGTGGTGCGTCTCCATGGTCGCGCGTAGACTCGAGCATTCTCTCTTGCGTGTCCATGAAGTCTGGTGTATCCTTGTCGCTTCGAGTATCACCTGGCGATGTGCCAGTGATATCTCACCGCCAGCACATAAATTGTGCGAGTCGACTCTTCTTCACGAAAGCTATTCGCTAGTGGTGGTGGATCGCAGGAGTTGTGCGGAGCCCCTCTTCGCTGCTGCGAACGGTGGGCAACAATATACGGTACAGTGAGTCGAGTGAGCATAAGCATGATCCGAGGAAGAGCTGAGTCTGACCGAGAACTCGTCCTCCACAACGATTAGTGCAGTTTGCTGGTCCTCTCGCTGATAACACTGAGTTTCCTCGACTGCTCATGCCGTCAAGCCTTGACGCAAGACCCCCTTGATGGCGCGTAGTGAACCGACCAGTCGCGGTGACACGTTCGACTCGCTGGCCAGGCGAGATGATCAGTCACATCCGGCGACGAGAGCTCGCTCCTGTCCGGGCATTCACGCGACCTACGATCCCTGCTCGCTGCTGCTTGTGTTGCTGCTGCTCGCTGTGGTAGAAGTAGTTGAAGTTGAGTCGCGCCAGGATGTCGCTCACGTGGGCCGACACGCTGTGTTTGGCCATAGCCGTAAGCATCACAACCAAGAAGTGCGACTGCCGCTTGAACTCGCCAGCGCACTTGTCGAGAGACTCACGCCGCGGCGTATTGCCAGGCAGCGCAAACATGCTGCCGATTGTTGCTTCCTCCTTGGCATCAGCTTCACCGGCGATCCCCATCACGTCTTTCCGTTCAGCGTGGAGCGACCGCTCGGCGACGTCGACAACGTCCTCAAGCAATCGAACGTATCGCATGACCTGGTTGAATGTGCTCAGGATATACTGGATGACAGTTGCATGCTTTCATGCACAAAGCAAACGACTTGGTTGGTCCAGGTTGATTGATCGTGGCGCACGACATAGCTCCATGTGATACGCACCTTTTCCAACAGGAAGAAGCGATTTAGCAGCTGATCGAGGTAGTGCTCGTGCGCTTCGTTCATCTACACGAGGGACAAGTGCATCCGCACATTCGTAAACCATAGGACCACTCTAGCGCTCTCAATCGGTGCGCATACCGCTGCAAGGTCACTGGAGCTTGCTAGCACATCCCGACAGTTCGCCCACTCTTCGCTAACGACCTGACAATTGCGAGTTTGACATGTAGCGGTCGTTAGATACGACACGCTGCTTGTTGCGATCACTGCAGCATACCTGGTCCGTGAGGTAGTTCATCAAACTCTTCGTGTAGTGAAGCATATCGGCGACATGCAAGAGCGGGCCGCGGAAGTCGCCAGCGTATCTGTGCGTGCACAGCTTTGGTCACCCAGGTACTACATCGATATTTATCACCGTCGGCCATTGCACTTGAGCATTGCGTACCGAGTAAAGCACGCGCGGCAGCGAACTCCGCGCTTGAACTACAAAAAAGAGGCTAGACGATCAGAAAGAGTGTTGTGACTCGACGACAGCATACAAAACGATGTTACCTTGATGATGGCTGACTCGACCGCTTTCACTTGCACGAGAAACACCGACAGCCTAGAGTACTTTTGCAAAATGCTCGAGCTGAAGAGCACTCGTAACGGGTGCGGCGCCGATAGCGTAAAGTGCAAGCACTTGATAGATGAGAGGTCGATCCTTCGCGCAGCGAGCTGCGAGCTCAAGTGCTTCGCGTCGATTCGAATCTGGAGACGCTCCCCAATCTCCCGGCAAGCTGGAGTCACCATGTTGCAGTCGACCATTTGCTGGATCGCGCCTTGAAACACCGTGTTGAGGCGCTCGCTGTTTGCCCAGCCGGGCGGGTCGTCCGTGATCCGAGCCATGACTTGTTTGCTGAAGATGCTAAACACGTCTTGCTGCTCTCAAGAATATTGCAACAAGGAGCTGTCAATACACACTTGTTCATAGACACGTGTCCATAGTACCAATGAAGGAGGCGTTCCAGGACGAGTGCACGTACCTGCCGCATGAGAACAAACTGCCTCAGCACATCGATGTAGTCCAGATAGTGTAGCCGGTCTCGGAAAGTTGCGGTGATCGCTTCGTTCAGTGCATGACACTGTTTCGCAGTGGGCAAAGAGTTTCGTTAGAGTGAACGCATTCGCTACCCCATATCATAGATGATACATGCGGAAATACCTTGTGTTTGAGGTGCGTGATGAAGCATTGTTCGAGTAGTCGAGTCACCGGAGTCACCTGCAGAGAGAGAGGCTGGTGTTGCACGCGTTCGTGGTCATCGTCGCAGCCGACTGTAGATACACCGAGGTCCTTCCAGCCTACGCCCTCCATTTCGCGAGTAAACAGCTCTCGGAGTGACGTCTTCACTGCTTGTACGGAGCCTTGCGTTCTTTCTGCTTGTTGTTCCGCCGCCAAGAACCGGTTCATCATCTGCCGACTTGAAAGAGCATCCTTCATCAAACCAGCCAGCGGCCTCAGAAAGACAGGGACGAGCCCAATGTCGACGCCGAATGGAGCCAACTGCGAAATTCCAGTCTTGAAGCTCTGATCGTCAGAGCTAGACAGCGTCACTGGAGCCACGGTCACGAAGAATAGCTCAGAAGGCAGCTCAATCGACCCGCTCGGAGAGTATCCACACCGTTCAAACAGCAACTGTTGCAAGAGATCCAAGTACGGGCGCAATGACCCCACAAAGAGGTGAAGGAGGACGTCATACCGTGTCCAAGTCCACGCTTGATGCCCCTCGTCGTTGGAAAAGGCGTCGCCAAAAACCCCGCAATGTGCTTGCTCCATGAAGTCCTCCGCCAATAATCGGTGCAGACCAGAGAGCACCATCGTCGCACATTTGGCTGGCCGAACTTCTCCAGACGATTCCGTCACAGAATAGGCTTCCAAGCAGGATGGCAGTACGTGCGACAACCACGAGACCATCCGGAGCACCTTCTTCAGTCGTCCGTGGACTCCCATCAGCGTCAACTGCGTGCGCGATGCGTTCCGTTCAAACCACGATCCCGACAAGGATGAGCCATCGTCTGGGCTTTCTCCTTCGTTCGGGTGGTGACACTCCTGCTCCACGCTCAATATGGTTGTATCGATCAGCCTGAGAACTTCAGACAGCGAGTTCGCCAGACCGTCAAGTGTCACAGACGTCGGCAGCCCGCTTGACGGAGCGCAAAGCCGAGCTTGGATATCACGAAGCAGCTGGAGATCGGACGCAATACGCGCAAAGTCCGCCAGCACATTGTGCAGGGCAGTCGGAGAGAGGTGGTTTACTGCTACTCCTTGCCCCAGACTTGACAGGGAAAACTCGGACGGATGAAACTTCGTCTGGAAGAGTCGAAGGGCTTGGCTGCTGGTACGTAGCTCAAATATGTCCGACTGGATGCCTTCCAACGCTCGGAATACCAAATTGACGCACGTCTGCTCGTGTATCAGCTTCACCGGGAGCGCAACATTCTGCTTCGTGGCGCCAGCGACAACTGCTTGGCAGAGTAGCCGAGGGTGGTCCATGGTGAATGGAATATCCGCGGTCTGCAAGTCCACAGCCATGACGGCGGTGTCTGCGGCAACTCCGTACGGCTTACAGTCCATTGGAGAACCTCCGCTCGCGTCCACCAGAGGGAAGTTTCGCTGGACAAGGTGGTCGTGAAGTTCGTCTTCTGACAACTGGTCATACTGGACGACGTCATCTCGCGTGGTCGAAGGCATAGAAGTACGCACAAGATCGTCCAGCGACGACTTGAGCAAATCGTCCGCTCTGTTTCCTTCGTCAAGCGCTGCACCGTCCTCGTCCAACGCGGCACTCCGTCGCTTTGGCCGTCGGTGCTGCGCGAACGACGTCTCAACTGGCCAGGCGGGTCTTTGACGTCCATCAGCGTCGCTGTCCTCCATCAATTCGTCGTCCTCGTCACTTGTGTCTTCCCACGCCTGGTACCACTCGTCGTTCGTGGATATCTGGACCAGTTCGTCGATCAGCTGGTCCCTCTGTTCGTTTTCCTTGGCTTCCTTTGCGTCACGATCACCTCTCGCTCTATCCGCCCAGCTCCGTCCCCCTCCATCATCGTATTCAACTGAAATAGCAGCGTCTGACGCCGCGGTCGGCCGCACTGCGAGCTCCATCAGCAGCTTGAGCACTTGGTAGTCACAACGGTTAGCCAGCGCCTCTAGCTTGTCGGCGCGCTCGTCCAGCGAGTGGACGCGGAACTTGGTCGCCAGCGCGCGCGCCTGCTTGTTCACCTGTTGTGGCGTGCAGTCCATGAATCCGCTCATGTACAGCTTGCCCACCACGCGGTCCGCGCGCAGCAACAGCGCTTCCGCGCCGCCCACACCTTCGTCCATCTCGCCGTCGCTCTCGCTTTCGCCCTCCATTGCAGCGTCCGCATCGGCCACACCTTCACCGGCATCGGCACTGCCTCGACTTCTTCCCCCCGCGCTCCTGTTATGGAAGCGCGCACACAGCTTCGTGGCCAGCGGCCGCCACTCCACCTTCGTCCATGCCGGGACAGGCGCCATCTTGGCTTGGCAGAAGCGCAGCCTTGCCGCCTGTCTCGGGAGTGGGAGTGATGGTCGTAGTAACCTTGGAGCAAATGAGAATGGTCACTTTTACGCATGTGTCAATATAGTGACTGTTCGTGGTGGTGTCACTATTCGATTGTTGTTTTAGTGACAAGCTTCAAGTTGGCACTCTGGCAAATTCTTTCTTGGTTGGTACATCATTACTTTGTACACGGGTAGTCTACAGCTCATTCACTCAACAACTGGGGGTGATGCGAGCGAGCAGCGGGCCCTTTATGGCGAGGCTCATGGAGCAGTCGTACGTGACGTGCTCGGGGCGGTCGACGGCGATGCGGAAGCGGCGCAGTAGGCCGACGGCGAGCAGCTTCATCTCGAGCATGGCAAGGTTCTTGCCTACGCACGTGCGCGGACCGGCATTGAAAGCGCTGAACTGGAAGGGAGACACGCAGCGTAGCCGGCCGGTCTCGGGGTCGAGCCACCGCTCGGGCCGGAACTGCGCCGCGTCCTCGCCCCACACGAACGGCATGCGCGCCATTGCGAAGGTGGCGAGTGCCACGGACGAGCCAGCGCGCACGAACGTGCCGTCGGACAGCACCACGTCGCTAGCGGCGCGCCGACGAAAGAAGGGCACTGATGGAAACAGGCGCAGCGTCTCTTTGAGCGCCGCCTCAAGGTACACGAGCTCGTGCATCTGGTCCATGCTCAGCATCGCCTCGGCATCCGAAGTGCTAGCTGTTGGCGAGACCAGCCCAATGCCGTGAGCCACCATCTCGTCGCGGATGCTCTCCTCCACGCTCGGGTTCATGCTCAGGCAATAGAAGAACCAGCTCGTGGCTTGCGCGATCGAGTCGCGCCCCGCCATGATGAACGTGACCACAATGTCGCGCAGGTACATGGGGTCAACCACGACGTCCTGTCCGTCCTTCATGCTGTCCAAGAAGAGCGAGACGATGTCGGTCGCTGTCCGGGTCGTCTCCTCAACATCATCCTCCTCTTCCCCGTCGATGCTGCAGTTGTGATGATGCCGCTGGTGTTGCTGACACGCACGCTGGATGATGCCCACGACCGTCGAGTTGATGACATCGAGGTCCCGGAGCAGCTGCCGCTCGCGTCCGATGCCTAGCCATCTTGCGAGTTTCCAGGCCCACCGCGGGCGCAGGAAGCGCGCGGCGATAGCTCGCTGTGCGCGGTCGAACGCGGTCTGGAACGGGTGCTCCTTCTCAGCGCCCAAGCAGTCCATGCGGATGCCGAAGCCGATCTCCGCGAACGTCTCCATCGTGAACCGGCTCAACAGTTTGCTCAGGTCCACAAGCGTGGCGCTCGAGTCCTCGGTACGCGCGGCTAGGACCGCGTACAGCGCCTCGGCTCGCTGCTGGATGACGACAGTCATAGAGTCGCGCAGCGCCCGCTTGGAGAGCAGCGCGCTGACCGTCTTGCGCTGGTGGGCCCACTTGGCGCCGTCGGCCGCGAAGATACCGTCGCCCACGAGGTCGCGCACGACGTCGCCGACGTACTCGCCCTTGGGGAAGGCGGCAAAGTGTGTCTTGAGCACGTCCTCCACCAGCGCCGGCGTGTACACCACGAGCTGGTCCGGGTTGCCGAGCGAGCGCAGTACAAACGGCGCGCCCGCGAGTCGCCGGCAGTGCTCGGCCGTCCACTCGTGCATGCGGTGCGCGTTGCGGTAGATGTCGAGCGAGTTGCGCCACGCCGAGCCGATGGGCACGGGCAGTTTGAAGTCACCCTTTGGGTGTTTGCGTCTGGCTAGAAGCACTGGTAGCGACGGCAGCAGCGCCGCTACCAGCAGCAGCAGCAGCAGCAGCGAGAGGAGCAGCAGCACGGACTCGCTCAGCGTCTCGCTCATGGGTTGCTTTGGAATACAAGCAGGTAACGACGCGGGAGTCGGCTGCTTGGGTCTCTTGGGAGCGTTTTCGGCAATGCCGGGCCCGGACAAGCGACGGCCGGAATCATCTCGAAGCGGCCGCCGTGACGACGAGTCACCACCGCGTCCGGGTCGGCCGATCGCATCTTAAGACGCACGCCGCTGAAACCTAGAGCACCCTGTCGTGCTTGCGGCTACGGGTCGGCGCGCGGAAATATCAACCGACGCCACCATGCGGCTGTCCGCTCCTGACTTTTATTTTCCACGTTTCGACGTGGTGAGCACTGAAATGCTGTGCCAGTGGCCGCATCGAAAAGGTGCTCGACTTGACGGGAGTCCGGAAGGAGGCGTCTGGAAGGAGGCGACGGCGTCCACCCCCTCCCGCGGTCGTGGAACGCCGTCGAACGCCGCAACATGCTGCTCGCCACTGGGGAATACCCCCACACAGTATCGCTCACTCAACCTATAAACAAGACTGCCAATACGTCATAGGTATAATCCAATAGCCTTGTATATATAATACCTTATATTTTTCCAAATGACATGTTTTGTATTGAGTGTTCAAGACATATCAATCCAAACCTTCCATATTTCATACTATTGTGACCTTCTTATCCGACGACTGGATTATCCTGTTTTCGGCGCATCGCCACAGTACTCGCGAATCCACCACTACCTCGACGTGGGACGACGACAGGCGGCGGCAGCGGCTTCATCGACGTTCGCGAGTCGCGCCCACGTCGTTTTACGGATTCCGCGTCGCGACAGTGGCGAGCAGCGCGCCCTGGACGGGAAGCGTGAGCGAGAAGGCGTACGTGACGCGGTCCGGGTCGGCGAGCGTGAAGCGCAGCCGCGCGAGCAGGCTGGCGGCCACGAGCTTCATCTCGAGCAGCGCGAGGTTCATGCCCAGGCACGTGCGCGGGCCAGCGTTGAAGGCCACGAACTGACTGGCGCTCACGGCGGTGACGCGGCCGCTCTCGCGGTCGAGCCAGCGCTCGGGCTTGAATTGCGCCGCGTCGTCGCCCCAGACGAAGGGCAGGCGGCCCATGGCGAACATGGGGATGCCCACGATGGACCCGCCCGCGATGAACGTGCCGTCCGACAGCACCACGTCACGCACCGCCTTCTTGTTGACGAACGGTACGGACGGGTACAGCCGCAGCGTCTCGCGCAGCGCCGCCTCGAGGTACACGAGCTCGCCCGCCTGCTCCATGGACGGCGTGGCCCCTGCCTCCAAGTCGGGCAGCTTGGCACGGATCTCGTCGACGATGCGGCGCTCGACCTCGGGATGGCGCCCGACGCTGTAGAAGAACCACGAGAGCGCCTGCGCCGTCGTGTCGCGGCCGGCGATCAGGAAGTTGACCACAATGTCGCGCAGGTAGCGCGGGTCGAACTCTGCGTCCCGCTTCTCGGTCGCCGCGGCGCCCTGGGCACTAGCGGACGTGTCCATTGTGTCGAGGAAGAGCGACACAATGTCCCGAGGCTGCTCCGGCGATTCGTGGCCCGTCGGTTGGCTCTGACGGCGCTTGAGTGACTTGGCGATGATGTCGAGCACGGTCGAGTCGATGATGTGGATGTTGCGCTGCAGCTCGCCCTCGACGCCCACGCCCAGCCACCGCTGCGTCTTCCAGAACCAGCTAGGGCGTGTGAATCGGCACGCGAGCGCTCGCTGCGCGCCGTCGAACGCTGTCTGGAATGGGTGCTCCTCGTCCTTGTCGAGGCAGTTCATGTGGATGCCGAAGCCGATCTCGGTGAACGCCTCGATTGTGAACCGGTTGAAGAGCCGGAAGAGGTCCACGGGCTCGCTACTGGCCGCGTGTCGGTCTAGGATGCTGTGCAGCACGACCGCGTGCTTCTGGATCGTGAGGGTCATCGAGGCGCGCAGTGCGCGCATGGTGAAGAGCCGGCTCGCCGTCTTGCGCTGGTGCACCCAGCGGTCGCCGTCGACGGCGAAGATGCCGTGGCCGAGCAGGTCACGCACGTTGTCATTGAAGTGCGAGCCCTTGGGGAAGGCGTCGAACTGGTTCTTGAGCACGTCCTCGACCGCTTGAGGGGTGCAGACGTTGGTCATATCGGGCTGCCCGAGCGCACGCGTCATGAACGGTTCGCCACCAAAGCGCAGGCAGTTGGCCGTGGTCCAGTCGTGGATGCGCGGCAGGTTGCGCACCAGGTCCCACGTGTTGAGCAGCACCGGCAGCGTTGTGGGCAGGGCATGCACCTTACGCGAACCCACGGTAGTTGTGCTCCCGCTGGGAATCGCCACCACCTTGTCGCGACTTGTGGCCATAGTGGAGAAAAGGAGCTGCACGAGCGCTGACGCACATGCGATGCCCACGATGACGGTGAGGAGCTGCTCCATTGTTGGTTGGTCGAGCGGCTTGGACGGAGCGATTTGTGGAATGGCAGGCGTACGAGCAACTGTGGCTGGACTCGTTGTTGAGCACCGATGAGGTCCAGTTCTATTTATAATAGTGTGCCGTGTGCTGGATTTGCAGCCCATGGTCATTATTAGGCGCTGCAGTCGCTATGGACTCCATCCATGCATCTTGAAGTTGGACGGCGAACAAGGTGCAACTCATGTTGGCTGGTTCGAATTCAGGTTGAAGTGGCTGCGTATCGATTCGAAAGGTCGGTGTTGAGTCCAGCCACGACTTGGGTCGCTGGTGCAAGCAGCACAATGGAAGAGGGGAGATGGAGGGCCAGTGCCTGCCTAACCGTCAACCTCGTGGATGCAGACACAGCGTCTCATCGTGGACCCACGCCTGGAACGAGCCGAGCAGGAGCGGCGCTCCCGGCTATTTTCCGCTCGAGGATGGAGCGCGCTCCTCAGGAGCGCCCTTTTGCTCCTGAGGAGCGGGGGTAGGGTAAAGGCCGAGAGCGTGCTTAATCAGTGGGAGCAATTTTCCAGCTCGCCATTATCGAGAGCAATTGGCTAAAAAAGCAAAATCACCGATTGGCTGAAAGCCATTTTGAATTTTACTGAAATTCGAGCCCATTTCCAAAATTAAAAAAAAAATAACGAAAAGAGCGAAATGATGGAACTTTTCGAACAAACATGTGATACTAAAGAACCATGCGACCATGTGAAGTTTGTTAGAATCGTCTTCAATCGGTATGCACGCAGACCAACCAAGCTCGGAGATGCATGCACAGCAGCCGACGCGGCGGTCGCTTCGGAGTTCTCGGCCGCGAGCCTGACGTATCTCGTCAAAGGACGTGCTGGGCCTCCCGGTTGCCACCGAGCGCGCACAGGAGGCCCTGGAGGTGTATGGGGGCGTGTTCTCGCCACTGTTGGCCGACCTGCTCACGCACGTCAACGGCTCCGCACGTGAACAGACAGAGGGCCACGATGCGCTAAGCTCCGTGGACGCCGCGCTGGGAGAGTGGACACCGCGCTGGGTGAGCTGCTGATCTCGCCATATTCCACAAGCTCTTCGCTGCGCCCCCGTGCGCAGCGATCTCCACAGCTGTAACAGCTTTCTAATAAACTTGTGCTGCGCTGATAAGCTGCAGACGTCGCGTGGCGTGGCATATGCCGATGCGGCGCGAGCCAACTAAATTGGGAGCTCGCCAGGAGCTCGCGTAAGTGGCGCAGCTCACGGACGCGCTGACGCTGCGGCACGCTGTGCCAACAGAGCGACGTGCTGTACGTCGTGGTGCTGTCGGACTCCTCGGCGCTGCCTAGGTATTGGTGCTCCTGCACTCGCTCTCGGGCACGCTGATCGTGGCGGTGAAGCGCCTCCTGCTGACGGTCAACCATCACGGTCCTCGCTATACACCACTGCAGAGCCGGGCGTTGGGTCCGTGTGATACATACGTCGTTGCTCCGTCGTCATCCATTTCCCCCCCTCAACTGCATCTGCTTTGTCGCCTCTGCGGCCAGCCGGCCACGCTTATGAGCTCGCACGCTCTAGCTCTGGCGCCGGCCTCGGTGGTAGTGACCGCGTGAGGTTCCGCTTGTACATGAATGTAGGCGGCCCCCGATTCTACCAGCTTCCTTGTTCACACGCACAAGGACGCCTTTGAGAAGCTCGTGCTCGTCGACCCGCGCTTCTGCACGGTCATACGTCCGACAAGGACTCAACAAGAAGTCCGCGCTGCTCATGTCCCGCGTCACAACCACAAAAGAAACTCCAAAGTCAAAGCTCTAATTGCAGCTCTCAAAGGCGGCCATACGTTTCGCAACCAAGATCGACGCCGTCTCGAAATTGATCGCATCTACCAATATGATGAGCGCTAACCAAGACACTTCAATACTGTTCTAGACCCGGTGCGAGCCTATGCCAACTGTTCCAGAGCGTGCCGAAGACTGAGCACCATGAATTCGCTTGAGCTCCTCCAGCCGGTAGCGCTCGTACAGCGTCTCCTCTCCTTCTGCGCCAACAACTTGGTCTGCGTCGTCGGCTACTTGCTGCTGCTCCTGCATCCCTAGTTGAGGCGAGGATACTTGCGGGTGCGCACCCGCGTCCCGGGGATTCACCTTAAGTGTTGGCGCTTACGGCGCGGCTTCCGATTTTCTTCATCGCCGAGGGGAAGCTCCACAGAGGTCTCGGGTGTGATAGACGTCGCGTCCTCCGACTTCGCTTCCGCCCTCGCTCGTGCCACCCCTACATCCGTTTCAACGGTGTCTGGCGGCACCATCCGATGCACGACCAGCATAGGTTTTGGCTTCTCTCTCGCGCAGTTGCAACTGGAGACGCCAGCCTTGAGGTTGACCGCGTCCATCACCTTCGAGACAAGCAGCTTCATTTCGACAGAACACGTGAAGTTCTGCAGCAGGGCCGCCGATACGTCAGCAGAATTGAGCTTTGTCGCCTCGGCTCTTTTCTCTGAGATGCGCATCGGCTCCTCGAGCTACGCATACTTGCTCTCCAGGGCCGCAAATGCCTCCTTCTGCGGTCGGATGCCCTCCGCCAGTGTACGCACGACCGCAAACATCGTCGTCGCTACCACGCTCGGTTCGGTTGCGCGCACCTAAAAACTTTGGGTTTACGGACTTGGTCCAGCTCAGGTCTGCTTCAGAGCGACTCAATATTTGAACCTTGAGCTCTGCTCGAATCCTTGCAGGCTCAGCGTATTTGATCGACTGCGCTGATGAAAAAACGAATTTTGCTAGTGTACGAATCGCCCCCATCGCTGCTGACTCCGCGTCGAAACGGCGCCCGCTTCGCTGGCCCTGGTATGAGTTCACTGGCTAGCGAATCCGCTTACTCTATCTCCCGCGCCAAGACCTTTCGCTCATGTCGCGACGAGCTCGAGTTCGCGGTTGGCGACGTTGAATTCGGTACGACACAACTTCCAGGAAGCCTCCGCCAAGCCAGTGTTGTTGGGCCGTCATCCTCGACTCCATCGACACGCCGTAAGCGCAGTCGTTTACAACACGACGCTGCAAGCAGCGGTAGTCATCGCGGCTCACGTAGCTACACGCGCGGAGAGTGTCTTTAAGGTCAACAGATGTCGGCACGCGCTCACTGGTGTACTCGAATATCGCACGAGGACGCAGCAGCTCGGCGCCGCAATCGGACCCGTCGTTTCGGGACGCGACTGGGCATTCTCAAATAAACACCGCGATTGAACTGATACGTGATGTCTTGCATGTCGAGAAGCTCCAGTACCACTTCAACCGTGTCGTTCTTGGCGCTGGCGCTGAAATGCGCTCAACTTCAGCACCTCGAGTAGTAGCACGTGCACTAGCTTATATGGCTGAGCCATCTTCATTCGGAGCACGCTGCCCTGACTGGACATCGCACACAGGTTGTAGCACTGTATTACACTCCCGTAGAGGCGACCACGGGCTACATGCTTCCACTCGCAGCTAAACTATCTGTGGCGTGCAGCGCGCCTGGTAGGTGTGACGCGTCGAATCAACCACCCGGCGCGACGGTAGGCCCAAGAAAAACAAGTCGTGTCTCAATAGTGCTATCTTTTGCAGTGTGGATGCCGGATCTCTGCTGGCGAGGCTTCAAATATGCAGTTGTCCGATGTGAAAAGCGGTTCTTTATTTTCGTCGCTGAGTCCAAGTGCATTTGGAGATCGCAAATGCTGTGCGCGCCACCAAGTTCTTCCACTCGTTCATGTCCAACTTTGTCATGAACCGACCGTAACCCACTCTTCCGCGAAGAACGCCTAGGTCGAACTGAGCCGGCAACGATGCGACCGCTTCGCTATGCTTTCTACGATGCGGTTCCGATCTCTATGCGTCGGCTGGGGATCTTACTGGTCACTTTGACGCCGCTTGCTGTAGTGGCATCAGTGAGGAGAAGGTTATTATGCCGGTGTCTCTGAAGCGATTTCACCGAGGGCAACGCAACTCGCATGACAGAAGTGGTCGCGTTTAGGTGTTCGAACGGCACCGACCACGCAGCCAGCGTTTCACACGACCATCACAGGCACGCCGACCGCCGCAGTACGAAAAAGCCGACGATGATCTCGCCTACGTCCATGCAATTGTACTGCCGTGCACACTACACTTGGACTGCTCGACCTCATCGTGAAAACGGTGTCATCTCGAGCAAGGGCGTTTATGAAGCCGTAAGCGACGCGCTCTACGACGGCGCTGCAGTTCGCCATTGTCGCAACAGTCGTAAGCTCCAAGACTCACGGCCGCTACCATGCGTGTTGATCACCTGATAGCGCTGTTTGTTGCCATCATCGCGCAGCTACCGTCCGTCGACCTGTCCTGGTCAGTGTGCTCGTTCACATGATGTACATGGGTTTACGAAGGTTAACTATATGTCTTCGTCCTCCACCTCTTTGTCTTTGTCTGGACATGGAGACCACTCGCCAAAGGACTCCATTAGGTCCGACACCTTCCGATCTGTGAGCACGTTTACGCTTCCTGGTTCTTGATCTCCGTCTTCCCCGATGACGTTGTACAGAGGATCACTTGGTAAATGGTCGTCAATGGCACTCGCATCGATCCGCCGACACTGGGTGACGCCGACATGCTTCCTGTTCAAGTAAGAAACGAGCACATGTCGATGGTTTGCGGCCCATGTCGTGTGCGTTGGCTGGTTACAATAATCCCAGCCACGCGGAAGTCACGCTTGATTTGCGCAGAAGACATAGGGATAGTGAAGAGGATCTGCGCCGCCTTGGAGAGCATCAAACACATAGAACGACGTGACTGCCGTTTCCAGAACTGCAAATTGGTCTCGAGCTGGTTGTCGGCCTTCGGCTGTAGAAAGCTGCGCGATTTTGAAGCTATCGATCTAGCTCCCCCTCCAACGAAGAGTGTGCGGTCGGTGCTGGAGTGAAGTTGTCGGCGAAGTTTTCGTCGGAGCTCGGGATGTGGAGCGGGTTGGGCTCGACAAACTCAATTAGTAGGTCGTCGTCCACTATCATACGCATAACTCCAAGTATGCATCGGCGTGCGGCGCTATGAACGCGCTGTACTGCTATTCCGGTCATTGTTTAATGCGCGGTCATCCTCACGGTGTAGCCGAGGCTCCTGAGAGCAGCACAACTGAACAATCGTGCACAGAGGCCCGTCTGGATTTCGGTAGCTTGGGTTCAGCATCAGTTGCATCTCAAGGATAATCGGTGAAGTTGCTACCACAGATGCATCCGTTTACCGGGAGAGAAAGTTGGTGTGGAAGGCCGTCTTCATCAGATCACGGGTTTGTCGCACCAAACTCGTGAGATTAGCGATTGGGATGAACACTTGGTTGTTGCGCGTTGACCGGTAGTCCTTCAGTGGCTTTGTCATATCCAGCACACCGACGCGCATCTTGTAGAGTATGATCGAGACCTTGACTTGTTGATTAATAGCACCGGAAGGAGGAGAGAGTGAACTTGGAAAAGCTCGGCTTCGCGGCCTTCCAGTGGAAAATCGCATGCAGACCGTATGTTGCGCGCTTGATACCACCGTTTCAGTGGCTTCCACTTCTGGAGTATTCGCTGAAGCACGGACGTGAGGCCGATGAAGCGGTGGGAAATGTAGTTCAATAGCTGGTTGGGAGTTCCAGGATCAAGCAGCTCACAGATAGCTTCAGACAGCGTCCCCATCACCTCCACGTGCTTGATCTGATAGACAGTGCGGACGATGTCGACTATCAGTTCGGTCATTGCAGGGTTCTTGGACTTGTACTTTTGCGCCACGATTCCGAACGCCCTCTTAGTCGCAGCATTGGTGAGGTGCGCCATGCACCATTCCCACTCTAGGTTGAGCTTCGTACGCACCATCCATTTGAAGTCCGAGCCAACGTCGGTCGTAACGGCAAACAAGTCGGAGATCTTGAGATCAAAGCCGCCAAGGATGTGCTTTATCCATTTCTCGAAAGGACGGCGAACCCCGTGGTCTCGTTCCTTATAAGTCGGTGCAACGTGTCGGGTATCAAGCAGCAACAACCTCAGGTTCCAGTCAAAGTCGACGCTCAGCCTGCTCGTACGTTCGACACGACTCGCAGCCGCGCGGTGTTGTCGGCAGTGAACGCGGCGAGCAACACATACACACCATGTCGCGCCGCCATGAGGTCCTGTACGGCCAGATCGCGGCAGATGTGCAGCAGTACGTCGGTCGAGAAGGCGTGGCGGTGCTGAACGCAGCAGGTAATGGCGTGGATAGTCTATCTGCATGCTCAGTTCGCTCTTTAGGTCCTGTACGGCATGAATCTGCCGATTGGTCACCGCTGCAGCTGCATTGCGTCGTCAACGTGCTTAACAAGCTCCGACTGACGTTAAATGTATGTCAGCAATCCTCGGTTCGCTACCTTTTGACGTCACTGAAATAAGGACGCGGCGTCGCAGCGGCCATGGAACGTATGATTGTTTGCCCTTCAACAGTGCGTGCGTGAACGGCAGCTCCCACGTCCTTGGAGTAAGCGTCGCGAGGACTACATGGGTGATCAGCACGCCCAAAGAGAGAGTTGATTGCTTTGATTACTTAGTTTGTCAAGGCTTGTCACGCTCGCATGGACACGCGGCCGGTTGAACCACACAAGGGCAAAACAAACCCGACGATGCAGGTCCGTTATGATCGTTCGCTAGGTTCGCGGCTCGCTCTAAGGTAGCGGCTCGTTGTTCAGTCAACCAAAGGTGGGGTGGCGTGGCGGGTATTTGGGCGTTTGGTTTGCTTCGAGCCTTTTGATTCCGGCAAACACCAAGCATGATACAGAGTCTACGGCACTGGATCTTCGGCCGGGACGACGACGGCGCCAGCAGCGGTGCCTACAGCAGTGCCAGCACCAGCACTAGCCCTCGCGCGCTCCCTGACGCCACAACCTCCGATTGTACGCACGCGACGACGGGGAAGGTAATCCAAGCTGCCCTCCAATTCTTATTACTACGTGATTGATCGCTTAACACCCCCCACGGGATATGCCTGGACAGGCAGTCGAGAGGTTGGGAATGCAGCGCGGAGAAGGCAAAGTGGAAGACCACATGTTTGTCGGTGCGGAGATGGTTGGCAAAGTGCTCGAGCCACTCGGGGACCAAGCGGTAAACCTGATTTCAACCTTCGGCTCCGCAAGGCAGGGCAAATCGTTCTTGATGAACCTGCTCGCGGACCAGCAAGATCTCTTCAAAATTTCAACTTGCGCGAACCCTGCATGCAGGGCGTGGACCTGTCGGGCTACTTCCTCCCACTCAGCCAGTTCAGCGCCGTCAATGGGTGCGCAGCGATCGGGTCGACGGCCGAGCAGGAGATGCTAGGTGGGTTTGTTGACGCCGAAAGACAAGGCGACCGCGACATTACTTGTGCGTAGCGCTTCGTGGACGCTCTTTTGTGGTGCGGGTATGTGTATGTTTCAATTAGCTGACTCGGTTCGCTGTCAATATGACAACGTACAGATGACTCGCGACTGGTATCACCTGTGCTCTTGATGTCCAAAGTTGTCATTTTCAACTGGAAGGACAGTCTTCAAGCTGACCGGATCCTCAACTTGCTGGTCGTTCTGGCGCGCGCCGCGCAGGGGATTGAACTGGCCGATGGCAACAGCGTCAAGGTCTTTGGCCATATTCACCTCTACGTTTATACGCTTTCACCTGTGGAGTGGTGAGCACTATTCGTACGGCAGTTGACCTATACGTCGTCACGCAGGGTGTTCCGCGATTGGAACTTTGTCGACGCGACGTCGGAAGACGTCGTGAACGACTAGTTCAAGAAGGAGAAGGAGCACAGCGATTAAGTCAACATTCGCAATATGGCCAGAACGAGTCTGCAAGAGGCGTTTGAATCGATCAACGTGTGGCTCTTCCCGCCACTGGTGGAAAGCACCGCCAAACTTCGCGAGAGGATTCAATTCGAGCAGCTGCAGCCCGCATTCCAATTGAAACTCCGCGAGTTCCGAACAACCGTGTCGAACCACCTGAAAGAGCCTACACGCTTCTATCGACAGCCACTCACGGCCGCACTACTATCCAGTATCATGCCTGTGCTCGTTGAAACGCTCAACAACGACCTAATCATCATGACGGAGTCGATCTACGCATCAATGATGCGTGCCCAAGCCAAAGCGATGAAGAAGAAATGCGAGCGCGCAATCTCGGAACACATCGGAGCGGCCACTAATGAGGAGATTATGGCAAATGACGCGCTGGAGAAGCTGCTTTCTGAATCCGTGGAGAAGATCGTCAACGACGCGCTCGCCGGAATGCCAAATGTGTCAGATCTTGTGTTGAAAGACATCAAGGGCGCGTTGTTGTTGTACGCAAAGAAGGAGATCGCGCTCGCGCTTCATGCAAACAACGAAGAAATCACGGCGTGCGTATCCAAGGAAGCTGGTTCCGTCACGGCGAAACTGAAGAGCGTGTTTGCAGTTCTAGAAACAGCGCGCTGCCGATGAAGCGCGCTGCGCTCCAAGAGAAGAGGACCGCTATTCTCCATCGAGAGCTTGCTCACATCAAAAACTGCCCATTGGACTGAACGGCAGATGGGATATCGATCGTGAGTGTGACCAGATTCGCCGACATTCGTCCATCTGGTTTGACAAGCTCGAGGTTGCCAACAAGAGGGCGATACAGAGATCGAGTGCGGCTCTGCATGACGCTATCCACGCGGCAAAGAGCCGCTTGACGAAGGAAGTGTTCGACTTTCTAGCTGTGAGGTTTGCCAACAAGCGGCCAACCAGCATCGGACTTATTATGAATGAACTCGACGCCCGACTTTCCGCGGTGAAGCGCGACCTTGCTCGAGACACTGGCCCCATGATCGATGTTTTTGCGGATATGAGTACCAACATCGACGTGCACAAAACCCACTTGCCGAGGAGCTGACCGACCGCTACTTCATCGAGGTCCAGTACATCTTGAACGAGGCTGATTTCAACGCGCGCGACGACCTGACTCGCGAAGTGACTCGGCGACTTGGCGGGAAGCTTCCGCTTCTGGAAGAGGAGATCAAAAGTGCGATCGATCAAGTGGTCAAGGACGTCAAGAAGGTGATGAGTTACAAGCTGCAAGGCTGGACCGTACTCAACCAGGATACTGAGACCAAGAACTGCTGGGCGACTCAGAAGGCGCTAAGATGAAGCCTTTCGTCGTCTTCAAGACAACACGCTCAAATGTGGTGGGAGGTGACGAAGCGAACTGGACCAAGCGGTGTGGCTTCGGTATCCTTGTATGGAAAGACGCGAAGGCCATCATGGAAAAGAAGAATGAAGCTCTACGGAAATCCGACGGCGTGATGGAATGCCTCCATCCACATGGAGTTCCTGAAGACCGCGTTCGTCTTGCGGACAAGACCGTAGCAGCCGGTTCTCCTGCTGGTCGATGACTTTTCCAGCCACTGAGTTGATGGAATTGACGCCTATGCTCGTTCGATTGACATGAACTTGCTCAACGTACCGCCGTCAAGCACCGCGACGTGCCAACCCGCTTCCATCGCAAAGAATCGCCTATAATAGGATAAACTGCGCCACGCATGGGTCGTAGCTCTCCGTCAACAGCTCCATGATCACGATGAAACGACCGGAGCGTTCAAGTTGCAACCACCCAATCGGTCCGTTCTATGCGATTGAGTGCGGACGAGCTGGGAAAAGGTGCTACCTGCGATGATTTGGAATGGGTTCCGTAAAGCGCACATGATCCTCTTTGTGACCATCTCCACGGAGGACGAAAAGGTGCTATCATCGACGCAGCCTCTCCCGAACGAGACGTTTTCAACCCCTCGAGTCGACCAGAATCATCGAAAGCCGGGCGAACGACGTCTCCATAGACGACGTCTGGCCGAAAATGCGCTATATAACATTAGCGGGTAAAAAAAATAGTTGACATGTGAGCGGTGTTTGACGTTTGCTTCTTAACTTTGTGGTGCCAAGAATTAACAGAATAAGCTGCGACAACTCATCACCCGCTGTTGCCGGCATAAGGGCTCTCAATAAGCTAGCCATCTTATTTTAGCATCTGAGCCGTCAACACCAAGATGAAATGGTCGCAAAGGTTTGCCTTATGGCTGCTATCGCATTCTTATGGCAGAGCAGACGAATATTGGCGACTTTTGCGTCATACCACTCTGTTGTTTTGTAGCTACACGGCTCCATACAGTCCACTACACTCCTTGCAGCGCTAGGTCGTCTGCCAGCGCTACTCGGATGTCCACCGGCTGCGCAATGGTGCTAGACAAGCTCGCGGTGCACAAGAAGTGCCGCGCCTGCGCGCGCGTCGGTGCGCACCTCAAGGCGCTGAGCCAGCGCATGACGCTCTACAAGGCCCGTCACCGCTCACCATGTCCTCGCCCGGTGGCACGACCGCTACGGACAGCGCGTCCGCGTGGGCAACTGCCAGCGGCTCGAGCAGGCTGGACGCGAGCGACGCCTCGACCTCGGTGCGCAGCTTGTCCTCCGTCGCCACCGCCACGCGCATCATCCGCCCTGATTCGCTCGACGCCTTCACAGCCAAGTTCCAGCCGCGCGCAGGCTTCAACCCCAGCGCGTCAGCAGCTGGATCTGCACAAGCCCGCCGTAGAGCTCATGGAAGTGCGCCGCGTCGGTGAGGCCGACGCGCGTGCGCGTGCGCGTGCCTGCGAGCGATATCGAGCTGTTCGCGCTCACCGCGCTTAAAACTACAGCAGGATGCGCAGCTACGCGAGGTTCTCGAGCGCCGAGAACTGCGTGTCGAGCGTTAACTCCCGAAGCTGCACCGCAGTTTGTCATTCTAGTGCGACAAGCACATGGTCGACACGAGAAGGACCTGCTGGGTGTGGGCGTGGTGCGCGTCTGTCGCGACGGGTGCGCCAGCGCTTGGGCCGACACACCACCGTTGAAATTCTGCGCGGCAGGTGGCAGCACGTCGTAGGGCAGCCGCGAGGCGCTGAGCGTGCCAAATTCCGCCGCGAGCACGCTGGCGTACGCATGCAGCTTGCGCGGGACGCACGCTGTCGTGTCGGACAGCAGCCGCAGGTAAGTGAGCGCGTTGTTCGTCGGCGCTTTGACGAACTAGATGGGCACGCCGCGAACGCGCGTGTGCGGGCTCGCATCCGCGTTGTTCGGCTCGTACGCGGTGATGTCGGCGAGCGTCAGCGTCGGCAGGCACTCAACTGGCTGCTCGTACCGCTGTTGTGCGTTCAGCTCTAGCCCGATGCAATTGATGCGCGCCAAGTCATCGAGGGTATGCTTCTCCAGTACTGCCACAAGCTGCTTCGCCTCAAGCACTCCTCGACCGCGGAACGATCCAGCGACAGCTCCAGATCAGATAGCAAACGAACCCGCTCCGAACCCGGAGCCGCGGTTCTCAAAGTGAGAAATTGTTTTGCCGACTGAAACGTGAGTGAGCTCCAATTGGCCATCTACCACATACTGGAGACAAGAGAATTCAGATGGGCAGATTGATCATAACATTTTCTGCTGCTCCCGATTTCAGCTGCTTAAACGAGAATTCTCGCTCCTCTCGAAAATGAGAGATCTGAATGGAATGGCCCCCAAAGTTGGCTTTCGATGAACCAGAAAAAGCTGGACCGCAAGAAGCGGCTGCAGCGCTCGAGCTCGCGACTGCCCTACGACGAGCTGGACGCGGTGGGCCAGGCCGGCGGCAAGCAGGACAGCTCGCCCCGCGGCATCGACGTAGACCCGCTGCTCGAGGCCATGCTG
>JAADXZ010000461.1:0-20965 GCA_023338055.1 Phytopythium mirpurense | reverse complement strand
GCGCCTCCGCGTAGCACTCGCGGTGGCTCGGGTCCATTGGCGACGTTCGCGTCCTTTGGAGACCTTCCCGCCGGAGTCTGATGGCGATTGGAGTGAGTCTATTACTGGCGGCGGCATTCTCCTGCGACTCTGTCACGCGGACGTTGAGTATTCCGACGGCGAAACAGCAGCGAGTAAGGCAAAGTCCGGCATGAGGCACACGCAGCTCGGACGACAAGACGCAAGTCAGTCGCGTTCTGTTCCAGTTTGCGTCTGAAGAAGCTCCAGCCGCGTTGATGGTTGCTACTGAACGGCACCCAGGCGTGATGGTAGCTCTGCTTCAAGGCGCTCATGCTGTCGCAATGACGAGTACAATTCGGCAGATATACGTTTGCAATGGCAAGCACGCTGCGGTTGGTGAGAACAGAGTGATCCCATTGATGGTGGTAGGAATTCACGCCTCCAACGTTTGGAGAGGGAAAGGTTGGGCCGGTGGGCTCGCTGTGGATACTGATCAAGGGTCTGAAGAGAGCGATGCGGCAGAGGAGAGGCTGGATTTGAGCTCGGGACTCGTTGCAGTCATCCGTCACAACAAATTGAAGCGCGCGGTTGCTAAGCTGAAGCGGTTCGTCGCGCTGGAGTCGATCAAAAGATTACTTGGTGGTGGCGGGTGTCGGCGTGAAGGTGCTGCAGGAGTGGGGAGACGCGCTCCAGCAACACCTCGGCGGTCCCTGCGGCTATTGAGGGTCGCTCCATCGGCTAAACGGGTCGAGTTGGGGTTGGTTTGAATGTGTCGGAGCCGTCGACCCCGTCACAATGATGGATGGTATGGCTACATGCACGCGATGCAACGCGGCTTGCGCATTCCATTATGAGCTCGTGACCCACTAACGCTCTCCATACTGAAGTTGAGTGGGTGCTCTCGGACTGAACGTGGTCTGGTGGACTGAAGCACTGCAGACGCTTGATGGTTGCCGAGTCAACGGACCGACAGGATCATGGTTGTTTGCGCAACTGTTCTGATCAGTACTGTACATAACCCAACATGTCTTTTGATGCGCATCAACGATTGCGCGCCGTTGTTGATGCGCCCGTCGCATGCTCGCTCAGTGTATCGTGTTCGACACAATCCAAGTTCCGCTCTCTTCTAATCGGCTGCTCATCCAAACCAGAGTCAGTGCTCAGGCTCTGTACCATGACGGACCGATCATAACGCCAGCCTCCGGATGGGCTTTGGAAAGATCTCCTGGTGGATTGGTTGATCATCACGGTGATCAGACGCCAATTGCTCTCGATAAAGTATCGTAACACCAGGCTGCCACTTTCACTTTCACGTCAACTACCAACGTACCTCAACTTAAGCGAAACTGCAATGTCCAATAATTCCACCAATCACAAGAAACATATCCAGCATTTCCACCAATCTGGACGCGATAAACACCAATAGCAGCCGACACAGCCGTCGACAGGTGCCAAGAGCGCGGCCATTCCGGAATCCGCGCGCTGCTGATCATCCGTCCTCTTCGCTCCCCTCCCTCCTCCGTCCCTCCCCAGCCTCCGGTCCGCGCGTCAGCTCGGCCAGTCCGCGATTCGCCTGATGCTCGCTCGCCGCTGCTCCGCTGCCGCCCGCCGCCTCGTCATGCCGCCCCACGCCGCCGCTCTGTCCACCGCCATAGCCAGCGGCTCCGGCGCCGGCCTCAAGGCCGCCAACCTCGAGGTGCAGCGCTCGCAGGCGCCCAAGCAGAAGGTGCCCAAGGAGAAGCTTGTCTTCGGCAAGACCTTCACGGACCACATGCTCGAGGTCGACTGGGTCAAGGGCCAAGGCTGGGGCAACCCCGTCATCCGGTGCGCGCTCCGTCCGTCCGCGTCCGTAGCGCGCCGCCGTTTGCTCTTCTCACCGCGTGTCGTGCCATTATGAGCAGTCCGTACGGTCCGTTCTCACTCGACCCCGCCAGCGCCGTCTTCCACTACGCTCTGGAGGTGCGTATAGGCCGCGGGCAAGGCGTCCGTCCACTCTGGTGATGCCGCCTCTGACTGTCGTCATCATGTGTGTATATGTGTGCGTCTGTCTCGCTTGGCAGTGCTTTGAGGGCATGAAGGCGTACGTGGACGCGGACGGAAAGACGCGCCTGTTCCGCCCGGACATGAACATGAAGCGCCTCAACCGCTCCATGAAGCGCTTGCTATTGCCCGAGTTTGACGGCGACGAGCTGACCGAGTGCCTCAAGTGAGTACATGATGGCTGTTCTGGTGACGTAGCGCTAGCTGGTTATCGTCACGACCGCTCACGATGGATACCACATGGCTCGTACGTGTAATAACAACGCAGGGAGCTGCTGCGGATCGACCGCGACTGGATCCCAGAGGGCGACGGGTACTCGCTGTACATCCGCCCCACGGGCATCAGCACGCAGGCGTCGGTCGGCGTCGGCGCGTCCGAGAGCGCCAAGCTCTTCATCATCCTGTCGCCTGTCGGGCCCTACTACCCCGGTGCGTCCTTCATGGCTTGCTATTGCGCTTTGTTGGTCGTTAGGACGCTGGAGAAGAGACCCCGAGGGACTGACTAGAGCCATGGACAATGAGCAGAGGGCTTCAACCCCGTCCGGCTGTTTGCCACGGACCACTACGTGCGCGCCTGGCCCGGCGGCACTGGCGGCTACAAGCTCGGATCGTGCGTAGCGCTCGTCCGCGCATGGAGTGTTGCTTGTCTGATCCATGGCCGTTCTGACATGCACAGCCATGCGGTGCTGTCCCTACAGGAACTACGCGCCGGGCATCATGCCGCAGTACGACGCCGCGGAGAAGGGCTACTCGCAGAACCTGTGGATCTTTGGGCCGGACCACGAGATCACGGAGGTCGGCACGATGAACCTGTTCGTGCACTGGGTCAACGAGCAGGGCGAGAAGGAGCTGATCACGCCGACGCTCGACCGCGGAGACATTTTGCCGGGCATCACGCGCGACTCGATCCTCGGACTCACGCGCGAGTGGAACGAGTTCAAGGTGACGGAGGGCCACATCAAGATGGCGCAGGTGCAGAAGGCGGTCGAGGAGGGCCGCATGATCGAGATCTTCGGCTCGGGCACCGCCGCCGTCGTGTCGCCCGTCTCGACCATCCACTACCAGGGCAAGGACCTGAACATCCCGCTCGACGGCACGGACGGTCGCGCTGGCAAGCTCGCCGAGCGTATCTGGAAGTCCCTCGGCGACATTCAGGTGGGTCTCCCTCAGTTGTTTCGTGTCGGGATGGTGTTTGGCTGGACTAACACCCCGTTGATTGCGCCCATGCTCTCAGTATGGCCGCGTGAAGCACCCGTGGTCGGTTGTCGTCGACTAAACTGGTCCGGCAGCTGTCTCATGGAGAGGATCGACGAACTGGCGGCAGGCTGCTGCTCTTGTAGGTGTCGTGGCGGACTGACTGACTGCCACGGTCGCGCATTGCTGCGCCATGCAGTACTCTCCAATGAATTTGGTACTTCACTCACTCGACGCACTTGATTGCAGCATGGAGGAGCCACATACTGGTGAGGGTATGGTTTCTATTGCAACGTGGGGGAACGAACGCAGACGACTAATGCCTGTGCGGATCAGACCTTGTGGGCCGCGCCGGTGATGAAGTTGATGTCGTAGCGGACGTCCTTGCACTGCTCGCCGCACGCGCACGTACCGTCACCTGCTTGGTCTCCCGTACAGCATGCCGCGTGACCGCAATGGCCATCATGCGTACTGTCGTGCGGGTTATTGCCCAAGGGTACAGCCGCGTCGTGATCCTCTTCCCCGTCGAGCGAACTAGGGGACGACGATGGAGCGTCCACGCCGTCTTGTGTTCGACTACGAGGCGACGCGCTGTCCGGTTGCTGGGCCATCTTGGTGAGTCGCTGCAGTCGGCGCTTGCGGTCGAACCGCCTCTGGTTCAGAATGGACTTTTGCCGGTGGTGGTCGCAGTACGAGTGCAAGTCGCCGTTCCTCTTGCGCGTGCGCGGCTGGGAGCACCGGCCCTTGCGGTACTTGCATGTGCGGTCGACCGGCGGCGCGGACCACTCGAGGCCGGGCACCAGCAGCGACTGCAAGACGCCGTCCAGGCCGCTCGTGGCGTCTCCTCCCCATGCTGTCAGGTCGGGCTGGAGCGACCCGAGCGACAAGTCGGCAGGGAGCAACGTGGATGACGCTGAATCGGACGCCGGGGCCACCGTAGCTGCTGCGCCGCCGCGGCTCTCGAGCATAGGCGACGATGCTACTGCTGCTGCTGGCTCGGACGCGTCGCTCGCGTCGCGGCGCACGAGCCCAGGCAGCACGAATGGCGTCGTGGTCTTGGTCTTGGCCATGGATGGCGACGGGGAAGGTCTCGATCCCAAGTTGCCGACCGGAGGAAGATTGCCAAATGGTCGGCAGCGACCAAGAGTCTTGGTTCAATCCCTGCTGGACAAGTACCGCGCGCGCTTATTTGACTTTCTTGTTGGTGGTGCACGTCGCAGGTCGGCAAAAGGCAACGGGTAAGGGCATGCATGCATGCATTCATCGGGTGCTCAGTATGCTTCGTTGCTTCTTTTGGCGGGAAGGTCTCTTGCTGATGCCGCGTGGTTGGCGCTTATTTCCCTTTGTGGCGCCTAGAGCTAGCTGGCGGTACGGGTGACTTGCAAATTGTATCGAGCAGGATCTGGTTGAAGCGCATGTATCCATCCATCCGGCTGCGCGCACTTCAACAATCTTGCCAACTATTCAGCTCGCCACGTTGGACTCGTGGTGGACGCGCAGTTTGTATAGCAGTTTGTATAGCCGTCGGACTTCATATGACGTGTCCGTTTTGCTCGGAAAGGGCCACTTCAACTTCGGGGCAAAAGGAAACCTTCTCGTCACTATTCTGCGTCGCGAACTCCTTCCATCACTAAACCAGAATAATGACATCATTTTCGCATGTTGCATTCTTCAACACACACAACACAGCGTCATTCCACTACGGGCGACGCTCGCTTGCGGCATGGGCGACGCGTTCGTGGCGGCGTTCGCGGCCGAGCTGGAGCGCACGCAGCGCGCGCTGCCCCCCAGCGGTCTGCTGTGCGTGCCGCAGCCGCGCTCGCTGCTCTCGGGCGAGCCCGTCACGCAGGAGGACCTCTACGCGCACTTTCTCACGCCCGTCGGGCTCGCGGACGGCGCGGGCGGCCGCCTCGGCGAGTACGACACACTCAACGGTGCGCATGACTCGCTCGGTATACGCTCGTGCTATACGCGGCAGAGCGTGACGAGTGTGACGTGTGATGACAGGGCGCAAAGCGTCGATCGAGGGCGCGCACGTGCGCACCGGCGCCGGCTTTGGGGACCGACGCACGGTCCGCATCTTGCTGTCGGAGCACCGCGAGGTGCACAAGCAGCGCGTGGCGGTGCTGCACCTGAGCCGGCCACTCTCTGGCGGCCTCGAGCTGCCGGAGGACCCGAACGAGCTGGACATGGCGACGTTCCGCCGGCTGACGGCCATTCTCCGAGCGTTCCCAGAGAACGAGCTCGTGTTTTACCAGCTCGACCAAGCCGTCCACGAGGTCAAGGATATCTGCGCGCGCGAGGATTCGTATCGGCAGTACGAGAGCGACTTGCCAGGGATGTTGCGGGACGAGTGGGAGGCGTCGGTGGATGAGCTGATTACTGCCGGAAGCTTTGACGACGAGAGGGAAGCGGAGGACGCAGGACGCGGCCAACGCCACGATCGTCACCGCCGTGGCGGCGCTGGCCACTTGCTGCAGATCCAGCAGGTCGTCGAGTGCTACTTGATGGAGGAGCTTCACGGCGTTCTCTTCCCGAGACTGGTCGAGAGCTGCCGCGACCAAGACGCCAGGCTCGCGCACATCCTGTTCCGCATGCGGCACTACACGCCGGCGGACTTTGGCATCCGCAAGGAGTTTCAGGTGCGCTTCACATTCGCAGACAGTAGTGGCGACATGTATGATTGCTAACGGGGTCGTGGGTCACCCTTTTTTATATGACGGTAGTGCTATGTAGCCGAGGCGAGAGACGTCCTGCTTGGCGTGTGCGAGAAGAAGACGCCGCTCGATATGCTGCTGGTGTTCAAGTCCTGCATCGACCGCATCAGCGACGCCATTACCCGCAATGTCAAGCTCCGCCGGCTGGATTTCGGTACGCATGCATGCCTGGACGCTCTTCACAATACCTCGTCATGTGTAGTAGTAACCACCACTCTGGCATGATGCGGCCTTTGCTATCTCTTCTTCCAGAGCGGTATCAATTGACGACGGACGACATTCTGGACCAGTTGCTCTATGTACTGGTCCAAGTCTCCAACGCTATTCTGACGAAGAGCGCCACGGGGGATGCTCCAGCTCGACCGCCGTTCCCGATTAGCGCAGTGCTGCGGTATATCTCGGACTTCCACTTCATCAACTCGAACACCACCGCGCTAGGCTTCACGATCGCCAACTTCCAAGTCGCCGTCGAGTTCTTCCTGATGAAGGAACCGGGCAAAGAGAGCGTGGGAGCACCACGCACGAGCGACTCCGACACGAACCTCCTCTCCGTTCAAGAGATCGCAGCGACTCGGTGTGAGCAGTCTGTCGAGCGAAATCGCCGACTGCGGTCGCAAGTCGAAGAGCGAGTACGTGCCAAGTCGGCGGAGCTCATACTGGCCGAGCCGCCTCCTTCACTCAGCGACGACGATCCCTCGAGCGATGCGGCTGCCCTCGTTCTTATCGGCGAATGGTCCGTGGACGAGGACCGTGAGGCGGACGACGAGACGCAGGAACCTGCAAACGGCCCCGTACCGCACCGCCACGTCGACTACGAGCGCGCTGCGGGCTCAGCAAGCAGCAAACTGACACAAGTGAGCGCTGGCCGGCGGTTCTTCGCGGCCGTGGACCAAGATGGGCGAGTCTTCACATGGGGCGACAGCGGCGGCAGCCGACTGGGGTATGCGATCCCCATGGGCCACTCGCGGAGGATATCGCGCCCTCAGCCTGTGACCGCGTTGGCCAAGCAGCGAGTCGTCCACGTGTCGTGCGGAGCGTTCCACGCGCTCGCGACGGACATCAACGGCCACGTGTTTGCGTGGGGAAGCAACTCCCGCGGACAGCTAGGGTTTCTTGGCGACGCGGAGCTGCAAAGCACGACTGCCGAGTCACCGCCCAGGATGCTGCGCGACCTCTGCGGCGTCTTTATGAGCGCGGTGGCGTGCGGCGAGTACCACTCGCTCGGCCTCTCGGCAGACGGAGACGTGTACTCGTGGGGAAGCAACCGCTACGGGAAGCTGGGTCGACCCACCGGGAGAGTCCTCGACGCAGCGGTAAGCCCGAGGGTGGTTTGCTTTGCCCTACGTATCGTGTTGCTGACTGATGTGCTGCGTACTCGCCTCGTCTGTGTTGTCTGTTACCTTGGCTTGTGTTGTTGATCCAGCATCCGCGTGCGATTCGATCCGACTGGACGGGCTGCTGCTTGGACTGGAGCCCCATTCGCAGCCCCCGAGGCGCGGGCGTGCGTCGCATCGCGGCGGGCAAAGACCATTCGGTCGCTGTCACCAACGACGGCGCCGTGTTCACGTGGGGCCGCGGGGACGCCGGCCAGCTCGGCCACGGGTGTTTCATGGACGTAGACGAGCCGAAGCAAGTGATGGCGCTGGCACCACAGACCAGGAGCGACGCGAGTCGGCGGAGCGTCGCCGAAGCCGCGGCGGGCGCAGAGTTCTCGCTCTTCCTGGCCGGAAACCCCGGGTTCGCGTACATCTGCGGCAGGGACCCGTCGCTCGCGTCGGGCCACGAGCTGTTGCTGTCCCCGGCGCTTGTCGCGGTGCCGCCTCGGCTCCAAGACGAGGGCTTTGGCTCAAACCTCGCCGGCATCTCGTGCGGCGACACGCACTACTGCCTTGTGACGGCGCGCGGCGCGTTGGCCGTGTCCAGGTACCATCTCGAGCAAGAAGAAGGCGGTGTAGCGGACGAAGAGGGCGGAGGAACGGCCTCTGAGCACGAGAAGCGGCAGCTAGACGTGCTGCGCGAGGTAGGACGCGTCCGGAGCGCTAGCGCCGGCGGCTCCCACACGCTCGCCCTCGTCACGTAAGCGTATCCATTGACCAGCAGCGAAGCATCCTTTGATCCCGACGAGAGGTAGAACGCGGTGGGTGGGTGCATTGCTGTGAGCTGTGCGCTAGTGGGTCGCCGAGGTCCCGTTCGTTGTGGAGGAAGCCGCCGACACGTCGGCACTTGCGTTCATCGACAGCTTCCGGTGCGCGATCGTCGCCACTGCCGCGCCGTGAGGTGGCGGCCGCTTGGGCGAGACGAGCGCGTCAAAGGTGCTCCTGGCGGACGCCGGTCCCGCCCCGCGCGTCGAGACCAGGGAGCTGCTGTAGCTGTAGCTGCTGTAGCTGCGCGCCGCGCCGGCCGAGGAGGGCGGCGTGAGGAGGTAGCGCCACTTGCTGGCGACGCGCAGCTGCCAGACCAAGAAGCCGGCGAGCGCGAGCGCCGACATGCTCGAGGGCGCGGCGGTGGAGGAGGCGCCGAACTGGAACCAGACGGTGACGCCGAGGTAGAGGAAGAAGAGCGCGACGCCGGCGAGCATGAAGCGGTGCGCGGCCATCTGCTCGCGCTCGCAGCGGCGCAGCCACCAGTCGCCGAAGGGCGCGCTCGTCTCGAGCTGGTGCACGGCGAGCGCGTTGACGCGCGCCTCGAGCTCGTAGGCCTGGTAGCGCGTCACGGCGAGCAGCAGGTGCGTGCACTTGAGCGCGCAGAGCAGCAGCGAGACGCACACGGCGGTGGCCGACACGGCGAACGCGAAGAGCAGCGCGTCCGCCGGCTCCTCGGGCAGCCCCACGTTGCACATGCCGGCCACGGTGAAGCCGCAGAAGAGCGCGCACTGCTCGGTGACGGTCCAGAGCTGCTCGGCGCGCGCGTTGCAGACGTTGTACTCGCTCTCGAGCCGCTCGCGGCGCATGGCGCGCTCAATGTCGGCCAGCCGCCACGTGTGCGCGCGCACCGTGTCGTCGTTGAGCCACTGCACCTGCTGATCGCGGAAGGACATGTCCTCGTCGCGCCACTGCTTGGCGTTGCGCAGGTCGTACGAGCCGAAGAGCGCGCTCACGACCGTGCTCGCCATGGTCGCCCGCGCCGGCCGCCGGCCTGGATATAGGGGAATGCTATGGAGCGTCCGGTCCATCATGAGTTCCAAAGCAGGGGGAAAAGAAGTATTTTGGACCTGTACAGTACGAAACACTCTTGCGCTGAGTATGGGGACGAGGGCCAAAATGGCACGATATCCTCCTAAATTGTATTTATAGCGCAAAGATGTCAAGAAGAACAAGAAGAACACAACTTTGTTTGCGCCATACGGAATCCAAGTCATCCATCCAGCACCTGGAAGGAACCAGCTGCTGACACATTTCGTGAGCCGCTCGCCTACTATATACTACTCCACACACAGCGTCCGCTCTTCCATGGGCAAGTCAACGCCCGAGCCGGCGCGGCGGCGGCCGACAACGCCTGCGCCTGCGCCTATGCTCGCGTACGAGGACCGTCCGCGAGCCCAGGAGCGCGTCGCCCTGCTGTCCCTTCCGTCGAGCGGCGCGCCGTTCGCCAAGGCGCGCTCGCCTTGCGCGTCTCCATCCAGCAATAACCGCGACCTCGAGGCCGGGCGCGCCGCGGAGGGCGGCGGCGGAGAGCAAGCGAAGCGATGGCAGGTCGCGGCGCGCTTCCATGCATGCCCTTGGTTCATGCGGAGGAGCGGCGGCGGCGGCGCGTGCGTCGTGGAGCTCGTGCAGCTGCGCGGCGCCAACTTTGGCGTGCGGTGGGGCGGCGCGGCGCTCGACCCATCGGCCGCCGCTTCTCCTCCTCCGCGCTGGATGGTCGGTCCGCACTGGTATTTAATGGCCGCGACCTGGAGCGTGTTTGCGCTGCTGGCGCTGTTCGTGACGGCCGTGACGCTGCCCAAGGCGGGCGCGGGCGAGACCGTCACGGGCGTGCTGCTCTCGGCCAGCTGCCTGCTCTCCTACGCGCTTGTGGGGCTCTCGGACCCCGGCATCGTGCCTCCGTACGTGCCACGGCTGGACGGTCGCTCTGGCTGGGACTATCACAGCTTGACAGTGTGGTGGTTGGGTGGTTGGATGATGCGATGCGCACGCAGCTTGTCCCTGCCGCCGGACGACTCGTACACGTACTGCGACCAGTGCGAGTCCTTCCGACCCGAGGGGTACGCTGCTCCCTCTATCATACAATGCTGACAGGTGGACGGACGGACGGCCACTCACTCACTCACTCACCCACTCAGTCACTCACTATGCCAATGCAATGCAATGCCAACGCGCGTGTTGCTCGACTCTCTACCTCTCCACAGAGCGCTGCACTGCATGGACTGCCGCGTGTGCATCGCGGGGTACGACCACCACTGTCCGTGGACGGGCAAGTGCGTGGGCCGCGGCAACGCGCGCTTCTTCTACGTGTGGCTGCTGCTGCTCGTGCTCGCGTTCGTGTACGAGGTGATCGAGTTCACGACCTACATGCTGCCGCCCACGGACCAGCCGGTCATCGACTCGTCCGACGACTCGTTCGACGTCGTCCGGCCCTCGTTCGCGCCGTCGCCCGTGGCGTGAGGGAGGAGCACTGCCGTTGTAGTTGAAGGGAGGGGGGAGAAGGAGGGCTGCCAATGATTAATGACCCCGTGTACCAATGGCCACCCACCCACCCGACGGCCCAGTATCTATTGCACGCCGCCAAGACCCATCCGTCCATCCATGTCTCCATGGTCTCCATCCATACCTCCATGGTATCCATTCGACACCCTCAAGCCTCGAGGAAGATCCTTGTCTATAGGTTCGGCGCCAGTCGCTCGAGGAAGGCGAGCTCCGCCTCGACCGTCCCGTCCGGGTGCAGCGCCTCCCACACGTGCAGCACCGACAGCGCGCGCGCGATCTCCGGGCCGGGCTGCTGGCCCAGCCGCGCCTTGACGTCGCGCCCGTCCACTCGGCGGCGCTTGGCGTCTCCGTCCATGGCGTCGCCCTTGGCGTAGTGTCCCGCGAGCTCAAGCAGCGCCTTCTGTATGCTGCGGTCGGGGTCCGGCGTGCCCGATCGGGACACGAGGATGGCGACCGCGGGCGCCAGCACCGAGTTGTAGCGCGTCATCCACATGAAGCGCGTCACGGCCAAGCGCGCCGCCAGTTCGTCCTGATGGTCCACATCGTCCTGATGATCGCCGGGACCGGTATTGGAGACGTGGGACGCGGTCGGGAACGTGGCGACGGCCTCGACGATGAGCGCGGCGCGCTTGGCCGCGGGCTTGGGCCACTTGACGTTCGTCTTGAGCATCTCGACCATCTCGTCCTGCGGCAGCGCGAACGCCGTCGCGTCGCGGTGCGTCACGAAGCGCATGGCGCACGCGATCAGCGCGTCCTCGTCCATGTCCGAGAGCGAGTCGACGGCCGGCAGGTCCGCGGCCGACGGCTCGACGGCCGGGGTCGACGGCAAAAAGAGCGCCGAGAGCACCGCGCCCGAGGCCTCGACGAACGAGATTCGGTGGCTCGCGAGCGCCAGGCGGCTCTCCTGGAGCGATCGCAGCGTCTCGACCGCCGTCTCGGCGACCTCCGAGGTCCACTCACGAGCCGGTACCGGTAGCGCTTGTGGCTGGCCGCTGGGACCGCTTGAGGCGTCGTTGAACACGATGGGCAGCAGGCCGAAGCCGTCGAGCAGGCGCAGCGCACGCGCCGGGTCTGGGCCCGAGAGCATCTTGCGCACCTCGATGCCGATGCGCTCGCGACTCACCTTGCGCTGCATGGCCTCCTTGATCTCTCCATGGGTCCGCACCGCCTGCAGTCACGATATCGATAGATCGATAGATACGCAAACCCCACCGCATGAGCCATGTGTGTGGTAGATCGATCGGTCGAGAGGCAAGCGTCCATACCGAGGCGAGCGCCGGGTCGAGCGAGTAGCCAAAGGCGCAGGCGAAGCGCACGGCGCGCAGCACGCGCAGCGGGTCGTCCATGAAGGTCTGCCGCGGCTCGAGCGGCGTGCGCACGACGCCGGCGTCCAGGTCGGCGAGTCCGCGGCCCGTCAGGTCCTCCACCTCGCGCGTGTGCAGGTTGTAGAAGAGCGCGTTGATGGTCAGGTCCCGCCGCGCCGCGTCCTCTTCGGGCGTCGCGAAGGCCGTGGACGGGATGCGGCTGTCGGCCGCGTACTCCTCGGACCGCAGGTGCACCAGGTCGACGGCGAGGCCGTCGATCGTCACGGTGGCCACCTCCAAGTGCTTGGACTATTGGGATCGATAGCGCGCGTGCCAGTCAAGAGTCAGTCCACTGCCCTACCTCTCTCTCTCGCTCGCTCTCTCTCTGTGCATACAACGAGCAAGTATGAAGCCGTAGAAGCAGCGCCCTACCTTGTCCGAGTTGGCCTTGACGATGCCGACGGCTGAGGCCGGGAGCCGCCGCTGGCGCTGGAACGTGGTGATGAGCCCCGCGAACTTCTTGCCGCGCATGTTGTCGAGCACCACGTCAATGTCTTGGCTCTCGGCCCCGCGCAACTTGTCGCGCACCCAGCCGCCGGCCACGCGCAGCCGCGTCCGCGGCGCGTACACGTGCTGGATGTAGAGCAGGAAGTCGAACAGCTGCGCCTCCTCGGGCGTCAGTTGGATGCGGCGCGTGGCGGCGGTCCGCGGACGCCCCCGCGCGGCCCCCGGGGCGTCCGCGGCCGCGCTCGCGGATGTGACGAGCGCACGGGACGCGGGGGCGTTGAGCGGCTGGAGGAGAGTGCGTGCGGCGCGCGGTGGGCGCCGCAACGGCCACGCCAAGCGGCGGCCGAGGAGCGTCATTGTTCGGTGGTGGGCTTATCAATTGGACCCCCTACCAATGAGCCCCATGGCCCCACATCACGTGACAGGTGGCTATTTATGTAATAAATTGATTTGGTAGTGTCTATATTGGAATAGTAGAGTATTCGTTGTGCGATGTATTGATATAGTAAGCTGTTGGATCCAGAAACGGTTTCGCGAAAGATCGCGTCCGCCCGCACCCGCTCGATCCATCCATCCATCCATCGATCCGTCCACACCACCGCGATGGCGGCTGCGGGACGACGGCGTGCCCTACCGGGTAGGGCGGCGCTCGCACTGCTGCTACTGGTCCTCGCGGCCCCCGCATCCTGGGCGAGTGCGGACCCCACTGCGGACGGCGGGCCGTCCTTCCCGTCCACGGCGCTGTTCCCGTCCGCGCGCGGCCGGTCGGCCGCCAACGCGACCGCCGTGCTCTACCGGGACGCGATCCTGGACGCCCGGCCCGCCAACCTGAGCGACAGCCTGGAGCTCGTCTCGCGCGTGGCGCTGCGCTCCTTCTCGTTCGCGTTCGACGCGTCCCCTCCCTCGTCCGCAAGGCGACGGGCCGGCCCGCGTCCGCAGCTGGGTCCCCTGGCCCACGAGCTGCTGGCCGCATTGGGCCCTGCGGCCGAGCCGCTCGTGCGGTCCGTCCCCGAGCGGCTCGTGTTCGACCCTGCGGACCGCTCGCGGGGCCCCGTGACGCTGCGCGAGGAGCTGCTCGTGGACGCGTCCGCGCTCTTCATGCACAACGTGGGGGCGACCCAGGCGCTGGTGCAGCGCGTGCAGCAGCTCGCGCGGGACGCCGAGGGGCTGCGGACGCAGCTGGCCGCGCACGAGGCGCTGCTGGCGGACCTGCGGACCCACCTGGCCCAGGAGGCGAGCGCGCAGCTCGTGGAGAAGCGGCTGGCGGCCGAGGCCGAGGCCCAGGCGGCCGCGTCCCGCGTGGACGAGGCCCGGGAGCGCGGCGAGCAGGAGCGCCAGTCGCTGGCGGTGCGGCTCGCGTCCGAGCTCGAGCTCGAGCGCCACAAGCACGAGCTCGAGCGCGCGCGGCTCGAGCTCGAGGACGCGGCCCGCCGGGACCAGAACCGCGAGCTCGTGGCGCTGCAGGAGCGCTCGCAGCAGCGGCTCGAGCTCGACCGGCGCGAGACGGAGGCGCTGCTGCAGGCCAAGACGCTCGCGCTGGACCGCGAGCGCGCGCTCCTGGAGCGCAACACGACGCTGGACAAGGCCCGGCTCGAGGCGGACGCGCGCATCCGCCAGCAGCGCGCCAACGCCGACATTGAGGCCGCGCAGCTGCAGCTGACGCTCGAGGCCGAGCGCGAGCGCCTGCTGCAGGCGCTGCAGGCCACGTTCGACAACCTGGGCCGCGCGGCCGCGGCGCTGCTGGCCGAGGACGCGCACAAGCTCGCGCAGCTCGTGGGCGCGCTCGTGGCGCTCGCGGCCGGCGTGTTCCTCAGCCGCGAGGCCGCGCGCGTGGCCGGCGCGCTCGTGCAGCAGCGGCTCGGCAAGCCCTCGCTCGTGCGCGAGACGTCCCGCGTCTCGGGCGTCCGCGGACTGCTCGGCGCGGCCGCCCTACCCGCGCTGCGGACGCTGCGGACGCTGCGGACGCTCGTCCCGTCCAGTTGGGGACGCCGCCCTACGAGCGCCAAGAGCTCGGCGGACGCCCTACTGGACGACGTGGTGCTGCACGGCGCGCTCGAGACGCGCGTGCGGGAGATCGCGCGCGCGACGCGCACGGCGGCGCAGCACGGCGCGCCCTACCGCCACCTGCTGCTGTACGGCCCGCCGGGCACGGGCAAGACGATGGTGGCCAAGCGGCTGGCGCGCGCGTCCGGCATGGACTTTGCCATCCTGAGCGGAGGGGACGTGGGTCCGCTGGGCGCGGACGCCGTGACGGAGCTGCACGCGCTCTTCGCGTGGGCCGCGGCGTCCCCGCGCGGCGTGCTCGTGTTCATCGACGAGGCCGAGGCCTTCCTCGGCTGCCGCGCCTCGCGCAAGACGCACATGAGCGAGCACATGCGCAACGCGCTCAACGCGCTGCTCTTCCACACGGGCTCGCCCTCGCGCGCCTTCCTGCTCGTCATCGCGACCAACCGGCCCGAGGACCTGGACGCCGCCGTGACGGACCGCATCGACGACGCGCTCCACTTCGACCTGCCCGAGGCCCACGAGCGCGTCCGCCTGCTCGAAATGTACTTTGACGAGTACGTGGCGCCGCTCGAGGCGACGCTCGCCGCCGGGCCCTCCGCACTCGCCACGAGCGGTAGGGCGGCCCGCCCAGGCGTCCTGGCGGCCGTCCAGGCCGCGGCCGCGAGGCTCCTTGGACGCCGCGGGGACGCCGCGGACGAGGTGCGGCCCAGCGCCATGGCCGGGCGTCGTCAAGGGGATATGGACGAGGACGCCAAGCCCGGCGCGAGGGCCGGCATGGGCGCGTACGGGGAGCTGACGGCCGGCATGAGCGGCCGCGAGATCGCCAAGACCATGCTGTACCTGCAGAGCGTCGTGTACGCGCAGGACGAGCTGCGCGTGTCGCCCGCGCTCGTGGACCGCGTCGTGCGCGAAAAGGTGGACGAGCACCGCCGCAAGCTCGAGCTCAAGGGCGGAGGGGACGGCGGGAGGGCGAGCGGCGGCGGGAGCATCGGTGAGGGCGTGTTTCTCTGACGGACGGGAGGTGAAGGACGAAATGGGTACATACGACGGAATGTAGCCATGATCCGTAAATAACGCGCAATGTGAATTACGGCATGTAGCCATGTTCCGTAAATGGGTTGACAACGACAACTTGACTTACCTCACTCACTCGCTACCCATTGACGACAATGGCTTGTAATATTCGTTCACTGGCTGCCTGTCTACCGTAGCTCCTGTCGCACACACATCCACGACGCATCCGTCCACTCTACTCGTCCATCGCCGTCACTAGTGGCCAGCACGGACGCCAAATCCGCCGCTGGGGGCTCACAGGAACTCGACGAACTGCTGCTGCCGTCCCTGCGGGCGGCTGCTGCCTCGCGTGCGACTCGGAGCGCGCGCTGTCCGCGTCGGCGCCGGCGCCGCGTCCCCTCCACTCTGGTGCTGGTAGTTGGGGTGCGAGAGCGTGGCGCGGCCGGGGGCGCCGGGGTGCTCCGGTGGCGGTCGCCGGCGCGTCCGGTGGCTGGCCGGCTTCATCCCTCGCGCCTTCTTGCGCAGCCGCAAGCGCCACACAAAGGCGATGAGGAAGAGCAGCGCGAGCGTGGCGACGACGATGGCGCCGATGGTCATCCACGGCTGCCAGAACTCGTCCGCGGCGGCCGCGGCCGCGCTCGTGGAGGCCGCGGACGGCGTCGAGGACGCGACGAGCGCGAACTTTTGGCCGACGGTCGTCGCGTTGTCGCCCGCCTTGACGCTGTAGCCCGTGACGACGGCCTGCACGTGCAGCAGCCCGCTGTCGTCGGGCGATACGCCGGCGTCCTCGGCCGCCGCGAGCAGCTCGTCGTACGAGACCTCGACCATCTCGACGTTGTTCTTGCCGTCGCGCGAGCCGTTGCCCGAGAGCGGGTAGAAGACGGTGGCGGTGGCGGTCGTGTTGGCGAGCTGCACCGTGAGGTCAAGGTCGTTCTGCAGCGTCGACTTGCCGCCGACCGAGCCCGCGGGGTCGGTCCACACGAGCGTCACGCGCAGGTTGGCGTGCTCGGTCAGCAGGAAGCTGAAGGCGACGGACGCGCCCTCGACGACGCTCGGCTCGATCCCCGAGCTGTTGGGGTAGAAGTAGACGCCGCCGCCGGTGGCGTTGGTGTCCGTGAAGCTCACGAGGTTGAGCATGTTGGGCTTGCCGTAGCCCTGGTGGACGTCCGGGTAGGACGGCGACAGGTCGACCGCGGCCGCCTGCATGGCCACGCACGAGGTGACGCCGCTGCTGGGTGCCACGAGGCGCTTGGCCATGGCCTCGCCGCTGTGCAGCAGCAGCGCCTTGAGCAGCGCGGCCGGGATGGCGGCCATGCCGAACGCCGGGTCCTTCTCGCCGCGCTTCCACCAGCCGTCGCGCAGCCACTCGTAGATGAGCACGGCCATGCCGGCGACCACGGGCGTGGCCTGCGACGTGCCCTGGAGCGAGCACAGCGCCGAGGTCTTGACGGTCGCGCCCGGGGCCTGCGACTGGGCCGACGTGATGCTCATGCCCGGCGCGACGAGGTCGGGCTTCTGGCGGCCGTCCAGCGTGGGCCCGATGGACGAGAAGGACGCGACCGTGCGCTCGTTGAGCACGTCGCCGCAGGGCGTGGACGCGAAGGACGCCGCCGCGTTGAGGCTCGCGCCGACCGAGATGACGTTCTTGGCGCCCGACGGGCTGCTGATCGAGTAGGCGCCGCTCTCGCCGCTGTTGCCGCCGGCCACCACGATGAGCACCTCGGGGTGGCGGTACACGTACTCGTCAATGTCTCGCGACTGCGTGTTGTAGTCGTTGGCGCCCGTGCCCCACGAGAAGCTGAAGATGGAGGCGCCCGCCGCCACCTGCGCCGCCATGAGGTCCTCCACCTCGGCGGGCGTCTCGAGCGACACGCTGCAGCCGCTCGTGCCTGCGCACATGGCGTCCTGGTTGCCAATGTCCATGAAGGCGATGCGCGCGCTCGAGGCGATGCCCAGGTCGGCGCTCTCGCGGCTCCAGGACGAGCCCGCGAGGATGCCCGACACGTGCGTGCCGTGGCCGCAGACCACGTCCTCGGCCTCGTCGTACGCGTTGGCGAACGTCTGGTAGTAGACGACCTTGCGCGCCGACGCGTCCAGCGCGTCGTACACGTCGCGCGACGGCTGGTCGAACTGGTCGTGGTCCATGTACAGCCCCGTGTCGGTGACGCCCACGACCATGTCCGCGCCCGTGATGTTGTGCGCGTGCATGGCCGACACGCCCACGAGGTCCATGACGTACTCGTCCAGCCGCCGGGCCACGGGCGTGGCCGGGACGCTGTTCTCGTCGTCCACGCCGACCTCGGCGCCTCGCAGCCGGCGCTCGATCGGCGACGCGTGCATTGGCAGCGCGCTGATGGTCACGACCTGCTTGAGGTCGACCCACTCGACGGCCGCGTCGCTCACGAGCACCGCGAGCGCCTTGACCCACGTCTCGTAGTCGTCCAGCGCCGCCGACGTGAGCACGCGCGAGGACGCGGCGCGCTTGGCCCCAAACCCCAAGCCGGACCCGGACGCGCGCAGCGTGAGCAGGTTGGCGATGCCCGTGGCCGCGGCGACGCGCGTCTGCAGCCGCGCGAGCGCGAGCGTCGCGTTGGCGCTGGCCGCGAGGCGGATCTCGAGCGGCGGGCCCTGCTTGGACTTGGTCGCGTCGCGAGAGAGCGCGTACGAGCTGCGCGCGAAGGGCGTGAGCTTGAGGATGCCGGGCATGGCCGTGACCTCGTCGACGCATTCGAGCGCCAGCATGTCCGCGGCCACGTCCGAGCCAATGTGCAGCAGCAGCGTGGTCGCGTCGACGTCGCTCTGGTCGTCTCTGCGCGTGAGGAAGGGCGTGAAGCTCTCCTTGTCGGGCGGCCAGAGCGCCTTGAGCTGCGCCAGGCACGCGAGCTCGCTCTCGCCGCTCGACGCGTTGAGCTTGACGAGCGTCGGCTTGTGGACAAACTCGGCGTCCGCGAACGACTCATTGTGGAGTGGCCAAGAGGAGGAGGAGGAGGAGGAGGTGGCGTCCTCGAGCAGCTCGTCCTGCAGGTACTGCAGCTGGCAGGCGTCAAAGGTGGCGTTGTCGCTCGCGAGCAGCGCGTCGTAGGCCGCGAAAAAGGCGTCGTAGAAGCCCGCAAACTCGTCCTTCTCAGGGTCGCCGATCGACAGCGTCACGTCCGGCACGTTGGCGCTCGCGCACGTCACGACGCTCACGACCGTCACCTGCTTACCTTCCTCCTCCTCCTCCTCTCCCTCTTCCCCCGACGCCGCGTGCACGTCTCCGTAGCTCCCCGCGTCGCTCGACACGCCGGAAAAGGTGTACGTCTGCAGTCTGCGCGCGCGCTCATCGCCGCAATTGGCGGGCGAACACTCGGACGCGGCGCTCAAGCGCCGGTACACGCGCGCCACGTGCGCCGAGCTGCAGTGGAAGGCGCAGAAGGCCTCGCGGGAGACGAAGCGCAGCCCGCGCGCGTCCGTCAGCGGGTCCACGCCGGCTTCCGGCTCGCCGGCGGTCGCGGTCGCCCATCCGCGCGGGGACGAGGCGAGCAGCAGCCCGGCCGCCGCGAGCAGCGACAGCGCCCTGTGCGCCATCGCTCGGCTTCTTGTTTGGACTAAGAGAGCTCTTCAGTGGACAGACACAGACGCGGACGTACTAGACGACGACGACGACGACGACTAAGACGACGATGGCGCGGGGCGTGCTGGTGGCGGGAGAGTCTCTTCCTCGCGCCTACGCCCGCGGTCGCCGAGGGCCGCCGATGAGGGTGGCGGGGCGAGAATAGTAATAGGCGCGAGAATGGAGCGCGGCGGCGGCCGGCCTCATTGGACCGGTAGAATGGGGACGACACGACTTTACCGGCGATCGTTGGTACAATAATACGGTTTGGCGCGCGGCAGGCGATCGACGGCGCGAACAGCCGGTCGGGGGTATACAAATCGCAAGAAGAAGGCGCGCTTTCTGGACTGCCAGCTGTTTTTGGTGCGAAGAGGCAAGAGTGTTCAGATCCACCAAAAATAACGGTCGTGCTTTTGTGGCTGGCAACATAAACCGATACTGTACGTTCACAAGTAAAATATGGAGTGTCAAATGGTCATAAATACGTTCGAAACCGATATTTACATCAAGCACCAAATTATGAATCCATAAATACATGTTGTGTATTTTGGGCTAGTTCTAGCATCATTATACGATGCTTGAATTATAAATAATTAAGGTAACTGGGTCTTGATAGTATCAAAACCCAGGTACCTACCTAAATTATTTTATCCGGCATTCCCCTACCACTAGTTTGGGTAAAGCTGCGGTGTTGTTTCTTCGAATGCAGTGGAGTGGGTTCTTGGCTTTCTCCCACGTAGGGATCACTCGTGGTTCATGCAGGCTAATGCGAACTTACTCCCCGTACCTGCTAAAAAGAGCTGTACTTTTGCTAAAACGGAGTCGCGATTAGGTATATTGACATCAAGATATAGGTTAGAATATATATAACATATAAATGTGACATCCTGATTACGCAAGCTTGTCCGCGGACAAAAATGGAATCCCCTTCGAAAAATGATGGAATCCTTCGAAAAAGGATGGGCTCGCAAACGTAAAACCAAAACAATTATAATTAATCCTTTATTAATTTATAAACGACATAATATATTTTTATTGTTAAACGAAAATAATGAGTATTAATATTTAATTTCGGTCTAATACAATTATTACCCCGCGGTGACAGAAACTTGTATTAACCAAGAAGTTGTCAAAGAGTAGTACGTGTGAAAACAATCATTCTTTTTCGATCATCTTCAACAAAGATTGCAGCTGGTTCGCAACAATAGTTCGCAGCATGGCCTTCGTCACTCGGAAATTCGCCAACAATGGTGCACGTCGTTTACCTTCTCCGCTCGATCCACACAGTTCATCATTTTTTCAACAAATCACACGACAATTCTTTGAATCGAACAAGTAACATGTGGCATGCATTGGTTTTGTCCCCCGACGGTATATGTAATTTCAACCAATTAATTCAATTCATAGATTCGTTTGACATAAAACAGGACTGCAATTTATTTTTGATTTGATATAAGAACTGTGGTGAAGGCCTTCAACCCTAATAAAATACATTTCAAGATCATCGTCATCCCAAATAAATTATTATTTTGTGTGAAATTCTATTAGGAATACTTATTCCAGTTATCCACAGCAAGGTTAGGGTCAAATACACTGTGGTGATTGGCTCGATCACCTCGAAACCAGTACAATTTATTGAAAGCGCCCATGCAATACAGAAAGACACGCGCCGATGAAATAGCTCGTAAATAACACCAATCCAACGGGTTATCTCTGTTGAGGGTACAAGTAACCGTGTACCCTCGACCTTGGAGGCAGCATGAGATTCGCACGAAGTTGGTAGGCATGCGACGGCGGCGGCTGGCGCTGCGGGAGATCAAGGAGCCGCCCGACGCGCAGGTCGCGGGCGACTCGGACAGCGATGTGGAGATCATTGAGGAGCCCAACTTCAACCTGCTGGGCTTGGCTGCTACGGGCGCTGGCGCTGGCGCGGACGCCGTCGCGCAG
>JAADXZ010000460.1:0-21077 GCA_023338055.1 Phytopythium mirpurense | reverse complement strand
GCGACCTGCGCCGTCATCTCCACGGGCGTCTTCGGCTGCGTCTTCCCCGCTTGAGGCAGGCGGCAAGTGGCCGGTAGCGTCCGTGTCCGGGTCCTTCTTGCATCTCTAGCTTACTCTTATATAGGATAGGCACTGTGCTGGCGAATTCATGAAGCGATTCGAGTCTGTAAGCTGGAGGCAGCCGTCAAGCTTGGTGGGAGCGGGCCTTCACGCTGTTGTCGCCGTGGACGCGAGAGCTCTGAGCAGCTGGCCGCTGGAGCTCGCAGCATCGAACTCCTTGCACTTCAGCGTTCGATAGATCGGACCTTCATCCTTAGAGTTGAAGTTGGGGTTGAAGCTGCAGCGGCGGCGTAAGCACGCAACGGGAAGATTATTTAGTGCAGAATGTGCACTGGAGGGCCTCCAGTGGAGGCTCCAGTGGAGAGCCGACGACAGCGAGAACAAATCAGCATGCGATACTGTAGGAACGTGTGATCCGTTAAACAAACGCCACGCGCGTCTTTCCTTGTCCAATGCTCAGTGAGCACTGCTCACCACGAGACCTCCTCATTCATCCAGCATACCGTAGTTCACGGGCAGTCACGCAATTGTGGGGATGCGCGATGACCACTGGTGGATCCGTCGGTCGGGGTCGACAAGGTCGACTCGACTGGTTGACTCGACGAGGTGCGCGCTGTCGCAGACTGCGAGTCGCAGCCAAAGCATTTGCGCCAACCATCTGATCGCCTCGTTATACAATCCGCCATATGTTTCTTGATTACTCGGTGATAGATTACTCGCTCATACTGAGCGCCAGTCACAGCCGTCACTCATTCATTCCCGCCAATTGTTCACGCGAGACAAGACGTGATGGGTGATGTATCCTGTGTGATTCTGTAGGATATTATCAATCGCTCAGTATGGTGTTGCGTCCTTCCATCGATTACTCTGCAATATGTCGCCAGGAGTGAATGTCGCGAAGTAGGTGCATTCTTATCAATCTCTTGTTGTTTGTATACTTTTCTCACCGTAATCGCGCCTGTCGGATTATGCAGGAACGTACGATTACGTGGTATTGTACTGTACAAACGGTACTGTACCTCTCCAACGTCTCAAGCGCCCCTTTGGAAGCCCCGGCTCGGCTCCAGCGCCGCTTCCGGCCACTCTCCAATCCATCGCCGACCCCTCAGGCCTCGACTACAGTACACCCCTCAATACGGTGATAGAGCAACGATGCCTGCGCTCCGCCACTCGGTCTCGTCCGCGTCCCGCAAGCGCGCGCCGTCCGCGCCATTGCCTGCGCGTCTGCAGCTGCTGGAGCAGCTCTCGCTGTCGCTCTCGGCCTCCACCGCGCACAAGCGCGACGTGCGCTACGAGCTGACGGTGACGCACGCGGCCGCGGGCGTGCGCTGGCGCCTGCGCCGCTCCTTCGAGGAGTACCGCGCCTTCCAGCAGCGGCTGCTGACCGCCATGCAGCACGGCCACTTCTGCCAGGCCGAGTGCCCCTTCCTCTACTCGTTCGTCAAGAGCTACTTCCCGCGGCCGGCGCTCTTCGGCGCCTCGAGCGCCTGTGTCGTCGACAAGCGCCGCGACGCGCTCGCCCAGTGCCTCACGACGCTCCAGAAGTTCGTCGTCGACCGCGCCAACCTGTCGTGCCAGGTCGTGCGCGGCGCCGTCGCCGACGAGGTGCTCGCCTTCGTCGTCGGAGACGTGGCCAGCCCCAAGCACCCGCTGCACCAGTTCGTGCAGCAGCAGCAGCTCCAGCAGCTCCAGCAGTTCCAGCAGCTCCAGTCGAGCGACAGCACCTGCTCCACCAACAGCAGCCGCCGCTCGGACTGCCTCTCGTTCGTCTCGAGCACCTCGGACGAGGGCGACGACGCCGTCGCAGAGGCCGCCGACGCCTGCGGCTGCGTGTGCGCCATCTGCCACTCGAGCCTGGACGGCGAGGCCTACGCGGACAGCAAGCCGCCGATCGGGCCCCAAGAGGGCGCCAACGACCGCGACCGCGACAGCCAGAGCTCCAGCCAGAGCTCCAGCCAGAGCCCCAGAAGTCCCAGCCGCGGGTCGTCTCGGTCGCTGGCGAGCCGCTGCAGCTCGCTCAGCTACACGACCACGCTCGCGTGCGGCCACGTCTTCCACGACGAGTGCATCGTGCCCAAGCTCAACGAGGAGATGGCCTGCCCCACGTGCGGCGCCGCCATCGCGCCGTAAGTCTATCTAGCGTCTACGGAGCACTCTGGAGTAGTATGTAGCGAGCGCCGACGGACGCCACCTCCCGAGACCGATCAATGGACCCTATTTATCAACGCAGCCGACTCGGTCCGCCTTCGTTCGCATCCCGTTTCTTTAGCTTACATGCTGGTCTGCAGTGGTGTACCGCCGGTAATACGTCGCTAATATGGACTCCGACGTGTGAAGCGAGCAGCGCGGTCGGCGCCGTGCGCGTTGTCGTGTGCCATTCATTGGATGTGGTTGATGGATGCGATTCATACATACTTCAAGTGGTCAATGGTGAAGCGCAATGTAGAATTGCATCCATCACATCGAGCGCCTGCTCCTTCCTGCTCCTTTTTCGGCTCGCTATAGGTGCAAATGCACCGGCCGAAAGCGCCGAGTGCTCGCCCACGCCGTGTAGGCTAGGCCGCCGCGCCACGTCACAAAACATGAAGCTTCAGTATTGAGAAACAGTGTTCGACACGGTCGCGTGCTAACTACTGTACGGAGCATGCTCGACGGGAGCGATTGCGATTGATGGGCTCAATGAATGCGCGGGCGGGCGACTGGCGAGCGCTAGTGACGAAGAGCATGCACGACAATGCAGAGCCAACCAGCCTCACGGAGGGTGCGGTAATGGCGACTTGTAGGTGACTTTAAAATTTGCGAATAATGAATGATTTTTTTACACGACATTGTTTACAAGAAACGCATCGTTTACAAAAACATGTTTAATAATATACAGCAGCCTTTCAGTTAAGAACCTGCCATTGACTTCTCACCGTGCCTCTCCGCAAAAGTTCGACGCGCCGTTCATGTGGCTCCTTACCCTCCTCCCAGTGTCTCAGTGCGGTAAAGCCATGCACATGGCGCCAGCGGACCGCCGACGTGGAGGGCTCCGACCCGACCCGGATGGTGCATCATTGTACCGTACTTACCTCAAGTGTTGGCGCGGTCATCCCCAGGCCAGCGCCTGCATGATGTCGCCGCCGCCTGCCGTCGTGCAACGTCGGTGGGTGGTTCAACGCGGATAGTGTTGCAAGCCCTGCGCAATGCTCGAGGCGACCGAATGGTGGATGCTACGAATACTGTAGGATCGGTACAAAGCGGCGGTCGAGCCTTCATTCGGAGTTACCGTCACGAGTGTGCGATATATGTGTGGTGTGTGGTGTGGGGGTGGTGTGGGGGTGGCGGACGGCTTGGCGTCTCTCGTCCGCCCTAACAGAACTATCCTAGCTAGCTAGCGTCCTGCCGCTCGCTGGTCGGCAGGAGAATAAAATATAGGGAGGGGGCTACATACACTATAGACAGACAGGGTCGGCCGGCTTGGCGGACGGCCTGGCCGGAGAGGGAGGGAAGAAGCCCTCGACCTCGATCGTTGGTTGTGGGCGTGAAGTGATGGACGGCGCGCGACGACGACGCATCACAAGCGCTCCGAGGAGCGGCGCAGGATCTCCGTCTGGTGCTTGAGCAGGTAGCAGACGGCGGCGCGCGAGACGCCGAACTCCTTGGCCAGGTGCGCCTGCTTCTCGCCGGCGCGCACGCGGCGCACGATCTCGCAGCGCTCGCGCTCCTTGAGGTACTTCTTCTTCTGGCGCTTGGTGGCGCCCGGGCCGGCCTCGGCCGACGCGCTGCGCTCGAGCGCCGGCAGCACGCGGGCGGGCGACAGGCACGCGTCGCTGCCGACGGCCGCCAGCCGCCGCTTGTAGCCCTCGCTGCGCGCGCGGGGCCGCAGGCCGACCAGGTCGCCGTCCATGAGCTCGTCGTCCTCCTCGGACGAGGACGAGCAGGGCGAGGGCGAGGCCACGCGCGCGTACAGGCGGTCGGCCGCGTCCGCCCACGAGGTCGGCGAGAGCGAGCGCAGGTGCGGCTGCTGGAGCGGCTGCTGGTACGGCGCGTAGCCGTAGAAGAAGGAGGGCGAGCCGGTCGCGGGCGCCGAGGCGGCGGCCTCCGGGGGCGAGCGAGAGCCCGTGGCGCTCTGCAGGAAGGCCTGGAAGCTCGGGAGCACCGTCATGGTCGCCATGGGGAAAAGCACGGGACGGGAGGGGGTCCGAGGGGACGGAATGCAGCGAAACGCGTCCGAGAGGGAGAGTTGGGGAATGAGCGCCGAGGTCCCGAGCGCGGACGAGTCGAGTCGACTATCGTTCCCGCACTACACTGTACTACTGACGAAGGAGAGCACGGAGGCCTTCCTTGACTGTCAGCGCAAGAAGCATGAAGGGCATGGTGGGGGGGGCGGTTTCTCTTGGTGTTTGTATGGGCGGTGGCTGGCCCGCGCGCGGCGCCACGGGCGCGCGGCGCGGCAAAGAAATGCATCGCGCGCTTGCCACCAAAGCGCATCCTCGCACTTCTCAGAACCAGTCCCGTGGCCGGGTGTTAAAAAATAGAGGGATGCGTACTGAAACAAGGTGGCTGGCGCGCGTTACAGTACCACGACGGCCCTATCCCGCGCGATCTGTTAACTTGCGACTTGACAGATATAACTGCAATCAGTACACTAGGAGGTTGCGGCCGTGGAAACATTTGGGAGCGTACTGATATTGTGCGGGAAGCTCTCTGGATTTATCAAAAAGTGGGTGAGTTGTTTTTGTGTCGTCGTCGTTTGTTCAATTACGCAAAGACACGGCGCCCGCCGCAAGTGTATTCTTATACCAAACGGCCCACAAAATTATAGCGGCGCGGGATTTATGCCCTCCATCAAAGTCAATGGAAGTGGAAGAAGAAGAGCGACGAAAGCCGATCGAATAAATTTATGGCTCGCTGCCAACTTGAAGGTCGCGCCTTGACATGTTTTACATATCGCTGTTTTTTATTGTTGATTGTTTAAACAGTATTGCATCATACATTATTAATATGTTTATTTTGTATTTATAGAGTAAAACCGCTTTTTAACCTCTGTGTTAAACCTTACAGTTTTAACACAGAGGTCAAATCGACATCGCATGAAATTGTCAAGGAAAAAGTATCCGGAACAGCCCAAGCGTTTCGTCGTGATTCCCCGTGTATAACATAGCATGACGCGTGCAAAGGACTGTGAGCCACGGAGGTGTCAGACTGCATGGAGCTGCTGCCATGCTCGGCTCTGGTGGTCCGGGCATTCAACTGCAGGTCTGTACTACTGACTGGGAATCAGTCGACGGTGGCGCGAAGCGAAATTCAAGCGGCATCGCACCCGTCAATCCCCGTGGCGGCGTCTTTTGCGCCACGACGCGCGCTGGTGGAGCGCAAGCCGTTCGCTCATCGAAAGTGACGTTTCACTATTATAAGCGGAGGGGCGTGGCGACAGACAGCGAGCGCGTGGCTCTGCGGCCAAACTAGAACCCTTGACTACAGCATTTTAATTTCCTTTTTTGAATGTTTTCAACGGAATCTACTACGTACTTTTAGTATTCGCTTTCTACTATAAACGTAGGTACAAAAAGAGTCGACCATAATTAAAATTGTGTGGTTTACATGAAGTGAAGCAAGCGCCAAAACATTTACCAATACCCAGGCACTGTGGTTCGAACTCGAAGAGGAGGGACAAAGGCGCGCGGCCGACGTCAGCCTAGCAACGACCACGGCCGCCGCCCGTGGCGTGTTAAAAATCGATCGATCGCTCCTGGCTGGCGGCCATAAATCGGCCTGGCCCTTCCTTCGTCTCACGTCTCAGCCTGGGCGGGCCGCGCGTGTCTTTCCTCGCATGGCACCCACGCGCCGACAAGGCAAGCCGCCCACCCACCCACCGAGGCGCCGTGGCCGCCAGTCGTGGCGAGGCACAGTTCAGTACAGTACTGTACATCGCTACTCGATGTGGTGGAGTGCATGATGACGATGCAGCCGTCTCCATCTTGCATTCCTCTCCGGCGCATCCGACCTCGGGTCCCCTACTGGCACTGCGGTGTACTGTGCAATTCGATTGTTTTTGTTTTTTTTACGATTGGTGTCGTTCTTCAACGTGGGGGTGATGTCCAGCACTCAACCAACTGCCTGGCGGCCCGTGTCTATACGAGATTCGCCCCAGACCATAGTGGAGCCAAGATAATTGCGCCATCCCCCTGCTCAGCAGGCTGCTGGGCAGCAAACACTGGGACATGAGACGGCTGCATGCGCCGCGCGCAACACTACACTGCCGGAACACACACAGCCTGTTGTTTGTTGCGTGCGGTTTAACTGATGACGTCCAATCCCACGGGATACAGAAGCTCTGGACTCCGATCCAGAGCAATCTAACGCTGTATAATCCGGTATAACAACAGCGTGTGGCCAGCCTTGGTCTCCACAGAGGCAAGGTTACACGGCGACACTATCGACCCAAGGAGCCGTCCGTCGGTCCGTCCGTCACTGTCGGTCTGACTGGGGATCATGCGCTCACTGTGCATGCATAGGCGGCGAAAGGGATCGGCGCACTGTCAGCAGCCAGAAAGGTGGCGCGAGCTTGCGGATCCGCCGGTGTCGGGTCTCGTCGACCTTCGTGACTCGGCATTGTAGGACGCTTGGCTTTGCCGCCGTCGACCGCATCTCTGTCGCCACTCGCGAGCCCACAACACTGGTGTGGGGCTGTCCTGTGACACTCTGAGTCTGAGTCCAAGGCTCCGACGACGAGGGCCAGTCCAATGTGGCGTCTTTTGGACGCCCAGAGTCCAGAGTTCACCCATCCATCGACCGCCCAGCGTCCAGCATATACATCCAGCGATCACTGTTGCTGCTGCTGCTGCTGTATTGGCTCGGCGGTCGCGCGCCAGAGCTGGAAGGCGGCGGCCATGCGCTGCAGCACCTGCTCCTTGACCCGGTCCAGGTACTGCACCTCGGCCCGCTTCTCCACGAGGGCCTCGTACCGGGCCCGGTAGCGCTTCTTTGCGTCCTTGAGTTGCGTCAGGACCGAGGCCGAGGCCGACGACGACGAGCCCGGAGCCTCCGCCACGACCGCGGCGTCCCCCTCCCCCTCGTCGTCCGTGTGGGGCCGTCGCAGCGCTTGAAGCTGCGCCGCCAGAGCGTCAATCTCCCTGTACAGTGCACATTACAGTACAGTCGATCCACAAAGACGCCGCGGTCAGTCCGAGGCGCTCGACGCGACCCGCGTCACCTCGCTCGCGGCCGCTTGGGTTCGGTTTGGTCCCATCCCCGCCAGCCAGCATTGGTCGTACAGTCTGTTGTACTACAGTACAGTACTACAAGAGCAAGCGGAACGTACAGCTTGGCGCGGTTGACGTCCGCCGAGAGCTCGGCGCACTCGCGCCGCGCCGTCTTGAGGTTCTGCCGGGCCGCGTCCACGTCCCGCACGGCCTCGGGCGTCGGCTGCTCCGCGCGGAAGCGCTCGAACAGCTCCTTGTCGCTCTCCATCGCCTCCGGAGCCGTCCGCGGCGGCGGCAGCCCCGCGCTCTCCTCCTGGTTGCCGAGCTTCTGTCCCGCGGCGCGGTCCCCCGCCGTCCCTAACGGCGAGTGAGCTCGGATGGAGCGCAACTGCGCCACGAGCTTGCTCGCGCTGCGCTGGGGCGCGAGCACCGGCAGCGAGTGTCCTCCGCCGTCCTTTGGGTCTCTCCGAGGCTTCGAGTGTCCTCCGTTGTCCTCCAAGTCTCTCCGAGGCCTCGAGGCCGGCCTAGGCTCCGTCGACGGCCGCTGTTCGGCCGGCGGTTGGGCGTCCGCCGGCGTCCGCTGCATGTGCTCGAGGCAGAGCGCGCGGAAGGCGGCGAGCACGGCCGTGACCTGCTGCAGACTGGCGACGGGCGGCGGCCGCTCCGCGTCGGCCACGAACGCGCGCACCTGCTCGCGGCTGTCGCGCTCCAGCCGCCGGCGCCGCTGCTCGCCGGCGTCCGCGTCCTCGGCCGTCGGGAGCCCGCTGGGCAGTCCGTGCAGCGCGTCGTACATGGCGAGCTCGGCGCGCAGCTGCCGCACCTCGCTCTGCAGCCGGCGGCGCTCCTCGGCGGCCAGCCGCCCGCCGGTAGAGCCCGCGAGGGCGCCGCCGCCGGCCAGCGCCGCCACGTTGACGACGGGCCGCGTCTTGACGCGCATCATGCGCGTGGCGAAGCGCAGCGTGGCCGCCGACTGGTCGGCGTGCGCGGCCGCGGGCCAGATGCAGGCGACGAGCACGGTGCGGCAGTTGCCGCCCAGCGAGTCCTTGAGCAGGTTGGTGAGCGTCGACTGGCGGAAGGGCACGTGCTGGCGCGCGCGCTCGCCCAGCGCCAGCACCACCTGCTCCAGAAAGCTCAGCGAGCGGTTGATGTGCAGCGCCTCGCGCAGCGTGCTGCCCGCCGTCTGCGTCTTCTTCATGCGCTCCGAGCCCGCCAGGTCCACCAGGTGCAGCTTGCTGTACAGCACACTGTCCACCTTGGTATCCACCTTGGTATCCACCTTGGTGTCCATCTTGGTGTCCGTCTTAATGTCCATCTTGGTGTCCTCCTCCTCGTTCTCGTCCTCCTCGTCCTCGCCGGGGAAGCCGCCGGCGTCGACGCGCGGCCGGCGCTCCACGTACACGGTCAGGATGCAGTGCGAGCGCGTGGACGCGGCGTTGAGGCAGTGCTCGGCGATGGAGCGGTTCGTGTCCCCGCGGAAGAGCAGCTCGAGCGCCTGCTCCTCGCTCGCCACCACGGGCCGCGTCACGCCCGCGATGAAGGTCTCTCCGCGCCGGTTCTCGCGGATCGCCAGCTGCTCCGGCCCGCGGCTGCCTCCACTGCTGCTGCTGTTCGAGTGCCCGAAGGACGAGGGCGTCGCGGCCGCGGCCCCCGGCGGCGGCGCGTCCGCCAGCAGGTCCACCAGGTGCTCGTTGTACACCTCGACGTACGACACGCGCACCGTGAAGCTCGCGCTGGCCGCCTCGCGCGCGCAGCCGGCGAACACGCGGCCCAGCGCGCGCGCGCACAGCCCGCGGTCCTCGAAGCGCCGCCGGCCGCCGCCCGACATGGTGAACGTCTTGCCCGCGCCCGTCTGCCCGTAGGCCAGCACCGTGCCGTTCACGCCGCGCAGCACGCCGTCCACCACGTCGGCCGCCGCCGCGCCGAACACGCCCGCCTGGTCCACGCGCGGGCCCAGCACGCGGTCCACGCGGAAGCTCGCGCCCGCGCCCGTCGCCGCGTTGGTCGCCACGCTTACCGTCTGTAGCTGCTCGTCCACCACCACTGCCGGCCCAAAGGGGCCCGCGTCCATTGTAGCGCCGCCGTCGGCACCGGTCGGCCGCACGCGCACGCACACCTGCACGCGCCGTGGCGTCGGCGTCAGCCCCGCGTCCCCCACCGTCATCGCCTCTCTCTCCTCTCTCTCTCTCTTGTCGGTGCGTAACCGGCGGCCGGCAATAGACGCGCGTTTCCTCTATATATTGATTGAGACCGTGCTCGGGTAGGGGGGAGGGGGGGACAGGTAGGCCGCGGCCGGGCCCCTCCATGGCTCACGCCTTGCGCTTGACGGCGGCGCTCAGGTCCATATCCTCGTCCTCGCTCTCGTCGCTGGACGCCGCCGGCGCCTTGCCCTTCCGGCCCTTGGCCCTCCCTCCCCCCACCGGTGCCACGTCCGCCTTTGCGGCCTTGAACTCGCTCTGCACCACGCCGCCCTCCTCCTCACTGTCGCTGTCGCTGTCGCTGTCCTTCTCCTCCTCCTTCTCCTTCTTCTCGCCCGCCCGTGGCCGGTCCCCACGCGCCTCCTTGGCCGCCTTGCCGCCCCCGAGACTCGCCGCCAGCGTCTGGAACGCGTCGCGCGCCTCGGCGCTGAGCTCGAGCCCCGCCTGCGCGGCCGTCGTGGTGGTCGTCGTCGTCGCCGTCGTCGCCGCCGGCTCCTGCGCGGCCATGTCGGCGGCCGACTCGAGCGACTCGAGCAGCTGCGCCATGGACGACACGCGCGCGTCCGTCTCCTCGCGCGAGGGGTCGTCGCGCAGCGCGATGGGCGCGTGCAGCGCGTCAAAGTCCGTCATGGGGCCCAGGTCCACCTCGGCCCGCGGGGCGCCCGCCGCCGGCGCCTGCACGTCCGACACGTCGGCGAAGTCGCGGCCGCGCAGGAGCGCGCGGCGGCGGCGCACGGCCGCCTCGTCCGCCTTGGCGGCCTCGGCCTGGAGCAGCTCGGTGAGCTCCTGCACGCGCGCGGCGGCCGCGGCGGCGCAGCGCAGCACGTCCTGGGGCGCGACGGCGGCGCCGCCCAGCTTGTGCACGGCGCAGAGCTCGCGGAACGAGTTGAAGGTGAAGGTGAGCCGCCCGTCCGTCACGCGCTCCTCGCGGTCCGTCGGGTCCATGAAGAAGACGGGCTCGCCGCCCGCCGCCGCCGGCTCCACGAAGCAGAACGAGATGGAGATGGGGATGTGGTGCAGGCTCAGCGGCACGGCCGCGTGCTCGTCCACGCTGTAGACGGAGGCGGTGGCGGTGGCGTTGGCGCTCGCAGAGCCGCCGCCGCCGCCGGTAGTAGTAGAACCGCCGCCGACGGCGACCTCGGGGCGGCGAAAGTGCATGAGCGCGGCGATGGCGGCGAGCGAGACGCAGTCGACGAGGTTGCCGCCGTGGTCGACGACGTGCACGTCGCACGTGATGGCCCAGACCTTTTCGCCGGCGACGACGGCCAGCGCCTCCGTGTCCAGCGCGCGGCACTCGCGGATGCCGCGCTCCACGATGCGCGCGAGCTCCACGGCCGAGGGCGACGGGCGGCCGGGCTCGAAGTGCTGCGACGCCATGGGCGACAGCTCCACGTTGAACTGCAGGAAGCCCTCGGTCGGCCGGTCCGGGAACGGCGGCACCACCTCGCCGTGCACGTTGCCGATCACTCTGAGCCGTCGATTGGGGAGGAGCAGCAGCGGTAGCGGTAGCGGTAGCGGAAGCGGAAGCGGAAGAGGTAGCGTTAGTGCTGGCGTCGAGGGACGAATGAGTGGTGGCGCATAGAGAGAGCGCTCCTACCGCGTGCGTCCGAGCTGCACCTCGGCTTGGCTCTGGCGCTCGTTGCGGCGGAACTGCACGCGGATCTAGGCGTGTGGTAGGAGGAGCGAGCGGCCGCGTTAGGGCGCCATAGAGAGCGATCGGTCGGTCGCGGAGGCGTCACCTTGCGCTGCTGCATGAGCTCGCGGCCGTCGGCGCGCACGTGCGGCGCATCGCGCAGGCAGGAGGAGAGGAACTGGCGCTCGTTGTCGCTGAGGAAGTCGCGCTCCTCGCGGATCGCCATGGTCGGGAGCAGCGGCGGCGGCTGCGGCAGGCGCAGGTACTGTGAAAGCAGCAGCAGAGCAGCAGGAAGGGCAGGAGCAGGAGCAGGAGGCGGCGCTCCAGGCGGTGGGTGATCTAAGGCAGACGCTCGTGGGAATTGGAGCTGCTGGCTGCGACTCATTGCGCGCTCCGGCAAAGTGCGAAAGGAGTACGGTTTGTGCGCTGAATACTGGACTGTATGTTATGGTTTAGTGACATTAGTGACATTGAGGTCGAGGCACTCGCTCGAGTCGAGCGGATGGTTTGACAGCGTTCCGACTATTTCGATTACGGATCGGCTGGGAAGCACTTTTGAAGCCGAGCGGTGTGATTGGCCACGGAGCCCTCAACACGGCCAAATTTTGAAATCAGTTTTACGGTACCGTACGTACACGTCGTTCCTAGTATACCGGGGGTATGGTAGACGACGGCAACGTTCGACTTCGATAGGGTAGGTCTATAGTTTAACGTCGAAAGTTTCGATGGCTTTTGACTCAAATCTCGGAACTAAGCGCTGTCGCCAGTGACTCGTAACTCGGAACCGGTTGGTGCAACACAACCTGAACACTCAGCAATCAACATCGAGCGCCCCGAGAAGCACACGATGCACGCATGCCGACCTCTCTCATGTGTCTCTATTCGTACCAGCCTGCAGCCGTCACTATCGCCGCCTCGATGATTCCCTCGCGACGCTCGCAAACGCAAGCGTGCTCGTACCGTACGTACCCGCTCACCCCGTCCTGCGACCTGTCGGTGCGCGACGTGCATACCCTCATAAGCCTCGAAGCAGCGCGCAGCTCGAATAGTGCATTGCGTCCCACTCCCTTTCGATACTTGAGCGCAAACCGCTTTTTCCCGGCGCCGAGTTGATGCGCCGCTGCTGCTTGCGACCCGTACTATACAAGGCGGCTCCCGTCCGTCTTACCCGTGGCGCAAAAAGCGCTTTCTGGCGCCGCCGCGAGCGTAGACGCCGCTCGCGGATGCTGCGGCCGCCGCCTTGGGCGCTGGGCCGAAAAATCCGCTCCGCCGCCGCGCGTTTCTATAGTCCCGTTCGTTCGTCTCCCGCCGCCCGCGCGACCGCATGGCGACTTCAGCGGAGGGATAGCCCGGGCGCGGAAGTCGCGGCTGACGGACGCAGCCAGTGACAGTCACTACGTTTTAGGGTTCAGAGTCCAGGCGAGGAGGGCAGCAGCAGCAGCAGCAGCAGAACGCATTGTCCGTCTTGCGCTTCCCCGAGAGCCCGAGCCCGCGACGCACGCCTGCTGCAGCTCAAGCCCATGGACGGCTACCGACAGACGCTGCTGGGCCGCGCGCTGGCGGACGCACTGCGCGACATTGAGGCGGCCGGCGGAGAAGCGGCCGCCGCCGTCGACGGGGACCAAGTGTTCGCGCTGTTCGACGACGCCGTGCGCGAGGAGCTGGCCGCGGGGCTGCGCGCGAGCGGCCGCCGCCGCCGGGGGGAGGAGCGCGGCGCAGAGACCGAGAGCGCGGGCGCGAGCGAGCAGAGGGACCCGCCGCCGGCCGTGTTCACGCACCGGTCGCTGGCGCTGGACGCGCGGCTGCGGTCGTTCAACCGCTTCGAGGACCAGTGGAGCCTGCAGGCGGCCGTGCCGAGCGGGGGGATCGTGCTGGACCACGTGCCGCTGCGCTGGGGCGCGGACCGCGAGCACCAGGAGCGGACGGGCGGCGGGGATGAGGACGGCGACAGCGCCGGAGAGGCGGCGGACGGGGAGGAGCTGCCCATTTTGGTCAAGCTGCAGCAGGTGGAGAGCAAAACCTTTACGAATTGATATCATTTTTTCATATAAAATATACACTTCGCCAATTATTGAAGGGTATTATTTGTTGACATGAATAACCTTGAAAAGCAGGGAAAAACCTCGATTTGGGTGGCGTGCGGCTCTGGACGACCGACCGGGGGGATTGGGGCGCGTGCCCGCCGGACACTCGAGCAGCTCCACACCAGCGGCCAAGTTAAAGGTGCGTCGTCGTCCATGGCGGCTCTAGCAGGCCGCTGGCGGGTCTGCCGCCGCCCTGGCGCGCGCAGAAGCCGCGTGGGCGGGCGGTGGCGGCCCTCGCGGCGCGATCCGCGGCGGTTTGAGCTCTGGAACTGACCTGTCGCCCGCGTTGTGCCTCCTTGACGCCTGACAACGCGCGATGATGCAGATGCTGTCGGCGACGATCAAGAACTCGGTGCGCCGCGCGGCGACGGCGGCCCCGGCGGCCTCGCGCGGGCTCGCGGCGGCGGCGGCGGCCAGCAAGGAGGCGGAGATCAGCGGCTTTGGCGAGATGGCGCAGCCCAAGCTGCAGCTGTTCGGCGTGCACGCGCGCTACGCGAACGCGCTGTACTCGGTGGCGGCCAAGCAGAACGTGCTGGAGGCGGTCGAGAAGGAGCTGGTGGCGATCGAGGAGACGATCCACAAGGAGCCCAACTTTGCGACGTTCCTCAAGGACCCGACGATCGCGCGCGCGTCCAAGAAGGATGACATCTCCAAGGTGATGGAGCAGGGCAAGTTCTCCAAGCCCGTGGCCGGGCTGTTCGAGGTGCTGGCCGAGAACGGCCGCCTGCCGGACGCGCTGGGCGTCATTGGCTCGTACAAGCAGCTCATGAGCGCCTTCCGCGGCGAGGTGCGCGCCAAGGTGACGTCGGCCGACCCGCTCTCCAAGGCGCAGCTGGACCAGGTCAAGAAGGCGCTGGGCGCGCGCATTGAGAAGGGCGAGACGCTGCTGCTCGAGACGGTCGTGGACCCCGAGATCCTCGGCGGCCTCAAGGTGCAGATCGGCAACTACTTCATCGACCTGTCGCTCGCCACCAAGGTCGACAAGATCAACTCGCTATTAGTTAACACGAGCCAGTGAGCGCCCGTCCGCCCGTTCGTCCGCCCGCCCGCCCGACCGTTCGCCAGAGGACGAGGAGGGAGTCGCCGACCCGCGACCGGGAGCGTGACGGCGTGCGGTAGGGGCCCGGCGACTGGGGAAGGAGTGGCGAGGCGCTGCTCTCGAGCAGCGGGACGGAACGGGACGCGCGGGGGGTCAGACGTCCGCGACGCGTCGTGCAAGCGCGTCGGTGGTCGTCCGCGCCTGCGAGAACAAGCAGAAAATGAAGCAGAGCTCGAGTCGTGTGTTGGCTTGCGTCTCGTGTCCCTGTGTGTTGCCGGGTGGGTGGCCAAACTAATAGCTCTCCCAGTCATGTAGTCGGTCAGTCAGTCTACCAGCGGGTGTGTCGGTCGATGGCGTGGGAAGCGCGTCCAGGCGCCAGTCGAGCGTCGTCACACAGTATCCATGCATGCATCGTACCGCCCGAGAGGCAAGAACCTCTCGAGCGCCTGTTTCTATGAAGGTTCCAATTAAAAAAAAGCGACCTCGCCCTCGTGTCCAAGGAGCAGCAGCTCCCGTCCGTCCGTCCGTCCGTCGTCCCTAGGTACGTACCGCATCCGCCTCAGCAGCAGCCTCCGCCTTTGCTGCTCTTGCTGCTGGCGCTGGCGGCGCGGCCGAGGATGACGGGGCTCTGCGCGCCGTAGCCCGAGCTGGAGAGCGAGTGCTCGCGGCCGCGCGCGCGCTGGTCCTGCTCGTGCTTCTTGAGCAGCTCGACGGCGAGCGCCTCGAAGAGCGCCTGCACGCCGTCGCCCGTCTTGGCGCTCGTGCGGAAGACGAGCGCGCCGATGCGCTCGGCGAAGCGCTGCGCCTGCGCAAAGTCAAAGGCGGAGGCGCAGTCGCTCTTGTTGCCGACGACGGCGAGCACAATGTCGTCGCCCACGTGGCTCTGCAGGTCGCGCAGCCACTCCTGCACCTTGTCGAAGGACGCGGCGCTCGTGAGGTCGAAGACGAGGATGGCCGCCTTGGCGTTGCGGTAGTACATGGGCGCCATGGACCGGAAGCGCTCCTGCCCGGCCGTGTCCCAGATCTGCAGCGTCATCTTGCGCCGCGCGTCCTCGCCCACGATCACGCGCTTCTGCAGGAAGGACGCGCCGATCGTGGCCGACGTCGGCGTCGAGAAGCTGCCGTGGCAGTAGCGCATCGTGATGGACGTCTTGCCCACGTCCGTCGGGCCCAGGATCACCACCTTGCGGTCCAGCCCCGCGTCCTCCATCGCGCAAGGGCGCTCCACCTGCGGGCGCGGCGGCTCCGGGCGCCTCTCGAGCGGCGGGGGCGTCTCACAGCGGCGGGCGGCGGGGGCCTCGCGAGCGCTCGGGCAGTCGGTCTCGGGCGGGCGTCGCGCAGGTCGTTTCCTTCTTTTCTTGTGTTGGCGGCGGCGGGGGACGGACGAGGAGCACGTGCAAATACCTCTACAATGTAATAAACAGGTGCTACTAGTCGCGTGATGCGACGACATGGCGTCGCATGATACCTTTGAGATATCATATTCAAAAAGTAGGTGTACTTATCAGTTATAAGAGCTCTGACGGTGAAGGGACGGCTGCGTCCCCAGCGAGCGCGTGTGCTGCTGGCCGCTCGTGCGGCTAACGCCACGTTACGGCGCGACCGATCGCGTACAGTATGTATGATGCGGCCCCAGTCCTGACGCTCCTCCCTCCCTCCCTCCTCCATCCTCCATCCATGGCATGAGCATGCGAACGTTCAGCGCGAGGCGAGCGAGATGCTGCGATGGAGTGTCGCTGCTTGTGCTGGGGCGGCCATACAGTACCGTAACTGCGCGCCTATCAACACGGGCGCCCTCTCAACTTCAACGTGCACCAACATTGCCCTCACACGCGCTGACGCTGTCGACGCTCTTCTGTATGTACAGTACGCTCAATGGCTGGAGTGTCTCGCCATTGGCCACAGCGGCGCCTCGGCGGTCGATGCCGCCCACAGTGCACTGTACGCGTCCATACTCCATATACATTCTCTCCCATACATTCCCCATACTCTCCCTCTCTTGACGCTCTCAACCGTCGCGGCTCTTGGGGTTCAACCGGTGCAGCCATCCAAAGTACCGGTAGCTATATCTAAACAACCGGTACTTTACCGGTACATATTCGGTATGGTCGTCGCCTGCCCCCCTCGCACTCGGAAAGAAAGATACACAACGCGAAGAAGCCGAGGCGGACGGGCGAGGAGCTCTCTCTTATCTCTTCTTATCTCTTCGTATCTCTGCATCTCCGAGTAAGAGGGAGCGATGGCGCGCGGGGAGTGCCAGACGGGCAACACGTCCAAGGAGTACGACGGGGAGGGCGAGGACCTGCTGGCGGGTCCGGAGACGGTGCTGGACGAGGGCGACATTGCGCTGCTCAAGACGTACGGGCTCGGCCCGTACTCGCGCGTGATCAAGGCGGTGGAGGAGGACATTAAGAAGGCGCAGGCGGCGGTGAACGACCTGGTGGGCATCAAGGAGAGCGACACGGGGCTGAGCCTGCCGAGCCAGTGGGACCTGGTGAGCGACAAGCAGATGATGCAGGAGGAGCAGCCGCTGCAGGTGGCGCGCTGCACCAAGATCATCAACGCGGGCGAGGAGGACGCCAAGTACATGATCAACGTCAAGCAGATCGCCAAGTTCGTGGTGGGTTTGGGCGAGAAGGTGGCGCCGACGGACATTGAGGAGGGCATGCGCGTGGGCGTGGACCGCACCAAGTACGCCATCCAGATCCCGCTGCCGCCCAAGATCGACCCGACCGTGTCGCTCATGACGGTCGAGGACAAGCCGGACGTGACGTACGACGACGTGGGCGGCGCCAAGGACGCGCTCGAGAAGCTGCGCGAGGTGGTGGAGCTGCCGCTGCTGCACCCCGAGCGCTTCGTGAGCCTCGGCATCGACCCGCCCAAGGGCGTGCTGCTCTACGGGCCGCCGGGCACGGGCAAGACGCTGTCGGCGCGCGCGGTGGCCAACCGCACGGACGCGTGCTTCATCCGCGTCATCGGCAGCGAGCTCGTGCAAAAGTACGTGGGCGAGGGCGCGCGCATGGTGCGCGAGCTCTTCACCATGGCGCGCGCCAAGAAGGCCTGCATTGTGTTTTTCGACGAGGTGGACGCCATCGGCGGCGCGCGCTCGAGCGGCGAGGAGGGCGGCACGGACAATGAGGTGCAGCGCACCATGCTGCAGATCGTGACGGAGCTCGACGGCTTCGACCCGCGCGGCAACATCAAGGTGCTCATGGCCACCAACCGGCCCGACACGCTCGACCCGGCGCTCATGCGGCCCGGCCGCCTCGACCGCAAGGTCGAGTTCAACCTGCCCGAGCTCGAGGGGCGGACACAGATCCTCAAGATCCACGCCAAGAGCATGAACTGCGACCGCGGCATCCGCTTCGAGCTCGTCGCGCGCCTATGCCCCAACACGACGGGCGCCGAGCTGCGCAGCGTCTGCACCGAGGCCGGCATGTTCGCCATCCGCGCGCGCCGCAAGTCGGTCAGCGAGAAGGACTTTCTCGAGTCGGTCAACAAGGTCATCAAGGGCTACAAGAAGTTCTCCTCCACGCCCAAGTACATGGTCTACAACTAAGGAGGACGCGGGTGGATGCCCGGCCTCCAACACTGCCCTCGGTGGCTGCGTGCGTGCGTGCGTGCGTTCCCCCCACCCACCCACCCTCCACTCGCGACTCGGGACTCTAGGGGTTGTGTGCGCGCCACGAGCGCTAATAACGCCAGTCAACCACGACGCAAGTGCCTTGGTCTCCACCGAGTGAGCCGATCTCTCTCACTCTATCTCTATACCTCTATCTATGGCGTTGCGTGCGTGCGTGTCATGCGCGCTTCCACCGCGTGTCCGCAGGCGCCGGGGCGAGTTTACACGCTGTCTGGGCGGTCAGGAATAGCCGCCGAGCGGTGCGTTTCCTGCTCGAGGCCTTCAAGGGCGGGTCTTGACCCTCCAAGAACACCCTCGACCCCACCCCACCCCGCCCCACCCACACACACGAGTTGGCGCTCACGGACTCACATGGACGCTGTCTTGGCAGACCGACTGGCGGCGAGGCGCGCGTTGCGGCCACCCGCGACGGTCGCTGCGGTCCGTCCGTCGGTCGCGAGCGTCTTGCCTACCGCTTCGCGCGGTAGGGCACTCCCTACCGGGCCCGAGAGCCCGGCGGCGCGTGGCCTCTCGGCGGCCTACCGGCCCGGCAAGTGGGACATTTGGTTCTTGGGCATCGCCATCGGCTTTGGCGGGCAGTTCTTCAGCTGGAACGCGGGGCTGCAGGCCGGCCTGTACTCGTTCCTGGCCGCCTACGCGGTCGTCGGGCTGGCGTACATTGCGCTGTGCTGCTGCACGTCCGAGATCACGGGCGCGCTGCCGTTCGCGGGCGGCGCCTACGGGCTCTCTCGCTGCACGCTGGGCCTGTACGCGGGCTTCGTCATCGGCTGCGTCGAGGCGCTCGAGTACGTGACGTACGTGTCGACGGCCGTGCTGTCGCTGTGCAACATGCTGGTCGAGGTGGCGCCGGCGCTCGAGGGCTCGCAGCCGGCGCTGGCGCTCGCGCTGTACGCCAGCGCGCTCGTGGTGCACTGCCGCGGCGGGCGGCTCTTCTGGCGCTGGAACCTCTGCATCGGGCTGCTGTCGCTCGTCTGCGTGCTGCTCTACTGCGCCGGCTCGTTCCGCGCCGCCGACTTTGCGCGCAACGCCGACACGGACCCGCGGCTGCGCTTCGTGGGCGGCCTGCGCGGCTTCGTGGCGCAGATGCCGCTCGCCTGCTGGTTCTTCGTCGGCGTCGAGGCGCTCAGCCTCGCGAGCGACGACGTGCCCAGCCCGCGGACCGTCATCCCCCTGGCGCAGCTCTCGTGCATCCTCGTGCTCTTCGGCGTCGGCGTCGTCGTGCTGCTCGTGACCGTCTCGCTGCCGCCGCCGGGCCTGCTCCAGGTCTCCAAGCTGCTCGCGCCCTTCAACAACGGCTTCCAGCAGCTCTTCGACGTCAGCCCGGCTGTCGCCACGCTCTTCTCCATCCCCGCCATGTACGCGACGGCCTTCGGCTTCATGTGGGGCTACGGCAAGCTCATCAGCGCCATGGCCACCTCCAAGCTGCTGCCGCCCGCGCTCGCGCACGCGCACCCGCGCTTCGGCACGCCTGCCAACGCCGTGCTCTTCGGCTCGGCGCTCAGCTACGCCCTGCTGCTGCTCGTCTACCTGGCCCGCGGCGTCGACAAGTACCTCTACAACGTGTGCATGGCCGCCGCCTTCCTCGGCTACGCCAGCCAGTGCGTCGGCTACGTGGCGCTGCGCGTCAGCTACCCCAACATCCGCAGCAGCTCGTTCCGCAGCCCGCTGGGCGTGCCCGGCGCGCTCTACTCGCTCGCCGTCTGGCTGCTCGGGCTCGTGTCCGTCTGCGGCTTCCAGGAGCACAGCGAGGTGGAGCTCGCCGTCGTCGCCGTCGTCGTCGCCGTGCTCTCGCTCTTCTACCTCGCCTACGCGCGGCCGAGGCAGACCTTCTCGGAGCAGGAGACGCGCGTCTTCCTGCTCGCGCACGTCACCAAGCTCGGCCAGCGCGGCAAGAGGAGGCAGCTGCAGCGCTGCCGCCCGGCCCGAGGCGGCCGCAGCAGCGGCTCTCCCAGGCGGAGCCAGCTACAGCAGCGGCTGTCGGCGCACTGGCCGCGCTCTAAGCCCGCGAACAAGGCGCCGGCCGAGCTCTTCTGGCTCTCGTCCTCGGCGTCCGAGACCCCGCGGGACAGCGCCGCCAGCGCGCGCGTCGTCGTCCCGGCCGGCCGCAGCGTCGAGGCGCTGCGCAGAGTGTCGCTCGCCATCGCGCGCGAGGACGAGGGCGGCCGGCTGCCGGCGGGCGACCCGGCCAGGGCCGAGACGCCCTTCTGCCGGCACTACTGCCACGCCGTGCCCGCCGACCCGTTCCGTCCGTGGCCGGAGGGCCGCGACGGCGGCAGCTGCTGCTTCCCCGAGGCGCCGCGCCGCCTGGCGCTCGAGGCGGAGGGCGAGGCGGAGGGGGAGGGGGACGGAGAGGGAGAGGGAGAGGGAGAGGGAGGGCGGAGGCGACAGTACAGACAGCAGATCGAGAGGGAAGAGATGGAGGGCGAGGAGGGGGAGGAGGGGAGGCGCGCAGTGGAGCTGTACGGATGGACTAAGTAAGCGACGCCGATGACGAACACGCAGGCCAGTTGAACATGCTGTCGACAGACATGTCGGAGCTATTTATACTTACTGCAGCAGGTCCCTTGTCGTCTACGAGCACGCAGTGACGCACAGCACAAGAGCAGCCGCAGTCTCCGCACCAAGAGCCGACGTAGTCGCCCATACTGTAGGCATTGCCGACGTCGGCGCGACGGTCAAGCTGCTTGCAGCCCTCACGGGCGCGCTAGGCACGGCCCAGGCCGAGCGTCGGTGGCCACAGATGGACTCAACGTGGAGTCGTCTAGGTCCGCAAGCACCAGAACCGCCCAACACTTTTTGGGGGCTCGACGGCAACACGTTCTGGACGGTGCCGTTCCACTTCCGTGCTCCGAGTATGCGTCGCCCTCCCCAAGCCGTCGACAGTGTCGCCCTGAGCTACGGGTAACTTATGGACACCACACCACCTGCATGTGGACGGTGGGCGCTTATCGCGAGGACAGCTCGGTACGAATTAGCCTTTAGGCCAGCTACATGCCTGCCCATCGAGCTCAACAACTCGTTGCCATCTCGTAGCAGGTTACTGTATGACTGTGTCAACAAAAACAGCAAAAAATGTTGATATTTCATGTACTATACTCCGGAGTATCAAGGGTTTTTGGTGTCTGTGTGGTGTTTGGTTCTACACGTTTGAATGCATGTTGTGTGCGGGTACTGCTTGTTTGTGTGATGTTTGGATATATGTTTTTGTGTATTTGTTTTGTGTTTGTGTTGTTTCT